>QVRM01002792.1:0-37395 GCA_003439945.1 Dermanyssus gallinae
AGAAAAGTCTTTAGAAGAATGGCAAGCTGAGTGGGACGCCATTCCCTCCGGGGCCCCCGGAAAGAGCCTAACCAAACTGCTGCCAAACATACAGGCATGGATAGCAAGGCCGGGAGGGGATCTAACCTTCTACCTGACACAGATTCTCACGGGGCATGGAAACTTCCAATCATACCTCCACCGAATTGGAAAGGCCCCATCAGAAATATGTCTTTTCTGCGAAGATGCCCTGGAAGACGGTCCAGAACACACACTTCTTAAGTGCCAGGCATGGGAGGAGGCCAGAACCGGAGCGATAAGACACATTCGCGAGAAATGGTCCAGAGCGGAAATAACCCACCCTGAAGTTCAAGACACTCCACGAAACTGTCTGAAATGTTTTGTGGAGTACATCCTGGGTTCGGCTCAAGCATGGGAACTGGGAGCGGAAATAGCACAGGAGGTGCTAAAGACAAAGCACATAAGATGCACGGAAAGGCAGAATCCTTTTGAAGCCAGCACGGCTGAAGAAAGCGCAACTTTGAATCAAACGGGTTCGCAAGTTGGCTGGGACCAAAGTGCTCGCCTGACAGGTGGGGGAACCCGTGAGCGACCCCGGCCAATTGACTCGCTAGGGCACTCGCCACTTCTCCTGATGCTCATAGCACTGCTCTATGGAGACCTGGGCCATCAGAGAGTGAAGCTTAAGGGGGGAGGTTGCGTTTAGTGGGTATGGGTCTCAGCGGCGTAACATCCATCCGCTGGGGGTCGAGTCCCACACAGCTCGAGATGGAAACCGAATTGCCTACTCGTAGCAGTAGTGCGGTAACTGCATTTAACCCTCCTCCACAAAAAAAAAAAAGGAGAGAAGAGAGAAGAGGAGAGATACGAGTAGAGAGATAGAGGGAGAGAGGAGAGATGAAGAGAGAGAGAGAGAGAGAGAGAGAGAGAGAGATATAATATATGTATATTATATATAGCTATATATTATATACTATATATGTATTATCTTATATATATATTATATATATCATGTATATATATATATATATATACATGTATATATATACATATATATATATATATATATATATATATATATATATATATATAAATGCTTTGATGCCACCCCAGATACCATTCCCAGAGCCACCACGACTTGCGACTCCTAGTATCGTTTTCATAGCCACATACACAATATTTTCTAAAAACGTTCACCGAGTGCTTAAGGTAGGCGATTCTAACACAAGGACTTGACACACTTTCAAAGCGACTTGTCATAAGGTTTGAACACCTTTTTATTCTGAGAACTGGAATTTAATTTAGTTTGTGGTGACGAACTTTTCCTTTTCCGTTTATGTTCGATAGGCGTGTACAGCATTAAAGGTTAGTAAGGCAAACCCGAAAAAAAGAAGCAAAACCCACCTTTGGGTTAAAGTACAGAGAACCCAAGTGGGAACCAGGAAAGGAGCCCTTTCTTCTGTTTGACTGCCCGTCTTCATCGTCGCAGTGAAGAAGATAAGCTGTCAGATAAAGCCACCACCAGCAGAACAGACGGTGAATCCAAGGAAATCCAACAAAACCGAAACTACGCAAGATACCTTATATGCCATAAGTGATGCAAATTGACCCCTTACAAAATGACCCCCCCCCCTAATATTCCGGAAAACAAGGACACCAAACAGGTCAATTTTAGTATCCTCCCGAGGCTATTAAAGCCCTTGTAAAGGAAAAATCGGTCCTGGTTTTGAAAAGGGCAGGTAGATTGCCGGAGGGACGCTTCTCAACAGCCTGAAGACGAGTCAGTCCTATTACCGAAACCAGATAAATCGGCGGGAGAACCATCTTGGAATGTCATATTATTATATACACCTAAGATAACTGATTTAATTATTGAGCATGTACTTTTGTTTAGAAAAAAAACACATGAACGGTAGCCATGACATCTTTCTGAACTTAGACTTCTTTAAATGTATAGCCATATTTTGACCTGAATATCAATTCGCTTTCGAATGACTATGAGACTATATTTTTCTACTATAGGTTGCATTAACGCAATTTATTGACTTTTACGATATGTGCCAATCATTATCATATAGTCTGTGATCGAATTAAGTTTCATGTTCCATGGAGTGAGGTTGACCAGTAAGCGAAACGTTTGCTTTCTAGGCTCGCCCGCTTCTGAAATTGGGAGTTTTTTTTTTTATTTCAGCCGAGATTTCTTTTAAAGCTGATTTGGTATCCAACTATTTGTTGTTTATGCTTGCACATTTCGTAACGGGGTAATCACGTGACTCGCTGTCGTATAATCCCTGCAGCTCATCCTCTCATTCACCGGGCGTCTTTGGCATTGAGCGTCTGTGTAGCCTACGCCAGCGTCACTAGGATAGTTATTAATTTAGTGAGAAGTATCTAATGGTACAGAAGCGAAATCGGTATGAAACGCTACGGTCAATAGGTTTCTATAATGCCTTACCGTGTTCCACATTTGAGGGAGAGGCATACGAAAAAACTTCACGAGTTTTATGTCAATTGACAATGATGTTAGGTGGGTTGCTATGTAAATAACTATTGATTTTGATCGTTTTTATTTTTATAGTTCTATTTGGAAGCTTGCGTGCCTTGAATGCAGAATGGTGCCAGAGATACTTTGTGCTTTGAATGGGTAGGGGGCGGCGTCCAAAGTTTTCGCTGTCACCCGCTGTCGACTGGGTTTCTTTTTTCGCGTCGGCCAGGGTTCCGGACCCTCCAAGTCACACCGGGCGTGAAAACTCCGAGTGGTGGCGCATATTGAGAAAGTTACTATGGTTTCGTTTGACTGAAAGCTGTGAACACAAGAATAAGGAAAGAATAGTTTGTTCAGGGCCCGCATGAATAACAGGTGTATATCTACAATTTCATAGCTTCATCACATACATACGATCTCTAGGTGGAGGACTAGGCAATTTTTTTGCATTAGCTTCATTGCCTAGACGGCAAAGTTTACGGCCTTCAATAGTGCAAACGTTTTGTGCTTTGTGTTTATTGGCAGGCGACAGATTAACAGTAACACGCTTTAAAGAAGGCGTCAGAGTTACAAAGCGCCGGCGACCGCTTTTAGCGGTCATGCTCAATATAAGGCGCAATGCACATGGAATGCACTGCGGGATGCTTTTCGCTGAGAGCAACGAGAACCTCTTGCCCTTAGAACTTAAACATACGCGGGTTTCCCCACAATGCACAAGACACTATTTGCGGGTAATTGCGAGGTCTATTTGACTCGCGTGCGTTGAGCATTTTGTGCCGTTTGATAAGCAAAAAAATGCCATTTTAATAGAATGCAATTGGTGATATGAAAACGTCGGTTAAGCATCAAATATGTGCGAGCTTTACGGACGGTTAAGTGCCGCTGTGTGACAAAGTGCCAACCTCGGCGTACCTTGAGTATGTGCTGGTCGGAACGGTAGCCAGGGTTCCAACCACCGCGTGGCGCTTCAACGGTTTGCCGACGGCGGCACGGAGGACGCCGAGTCCCCACTTGGCTCTGCCCTATCTGTACGATAGGTCGACGCAGTATCTCAAGAAGTCTCGTAACGAATGCGCACGAAAGGCCGGAAAACAGGATGATGAACAAGTACCTGAAGAGTAGCAGCATTACAGTAATTGTTGTAGTAGCGGGCCGCAGCAGCAGCATCATCAGTTGGTGTTCAGTAGCTCAACGGGCAGTGGAGGGGACAAGTGCGCTAGTCATGGTTGTCATCTCGATCGATCCCTGCTGTTGTTAATCGAATTTTCTTTGAGCGATGCTCATTGAGAATAGATGATAAACCATACCGCTGCTGAGAGTCAGCGGCCATGCTGCCACAAGGACTGTTGGGGAAACCCTAGATATCTCAACATGTTTGACCCTCGGTGCATTGAGGATATACCTCAAGTTAAAAATTAAGCCAGTAGGGGATGGAGGATAGTCTAGAATTAAAAACAAACTCCTTAACATTATTTTTAGTCGCATCGCAAGTTCGCGAGCTCCGTCGAAAGGCCAAGTCATACCACTGTGCTTAATTGCGATGCTTTCATAGCGACGATAATCAAAGACAATGTGTGAGCAGCTTTCAGGATATAGTATGCCACGCTTCTTCATCTGCTTAGTGCTTTCATTACTGCGATTGACATGCAACTTCGGCGTTCGGCCTCGAGTCATCTGGCGTTTGGGGCAAGGATGCACTTAAACTGACAAAGGAGCTTGGGAAGAAGCTCTTCGAGGCCACAGCGGAGCCAACATCGACCGCTTTCCTTCGACAGAGAGTGTCATTAGAATTACAGAGAGGCAACGCCAAGATGACGTTGAGTGGTCACCGACACTCATGCAATAAGAATAATATAAGCAATATTGTAGATCTTATATAAGTATATATTGATAATTGTGATACATGTACATATTGATAAAATAAACCCTTGTTCAAAAAAAAAAATATTATTATTATTATTATTACTATTATTTTAAATATATTATTCAAGTGCAAGAAAAACAACAAATCTCTCTCGTAGTTTGCTCTTTAAGCTTGGGGCGCCTATTGGTGGATTGATGGTGGCTAAGCAATGTGCGACATCTTGTTCTGAGCCCATTTCTTCAAAGGCTGATACATTTTTGACTGACATATTTTCTGTAGCAGTTATGCTCGAGGGGTGCACCGTGTCTGTATAAACGTCAAACTCAGGGAGCAAAACGCCTGGGTGAGCACTCATTGCAAAGCCGTCGGTGAATCTAATAGCATTAGTTTGCTTTCCGTAATCGACTCCGTCGTCAAGAGCCCACATAGCCGAGAGCTATCCGCTGTTTTAGCATGGCTATATGCGTTTTCATTATAGAGGTGTTTTTTTTCTGAGACACCGCGGGCCATGGCTGACATCTTGGGTCCGCTGCAAGTTGTCATCAATACAGCCTTGCTTACAAGTTTAATGCCAAGGATTATCTCAGGTATTCGGATACGACGAGGCTACAATGAATCAGATTGCGAAGGTTTTAATGCAAGAATCGTGTCAATTCGTTGGCGTGAAGACTCTCTTGCCGGCCACACTGCCGAACTTTAAAGAAGACCACCAACAAGGACGTTCGCAAACAACAGCTAACAGCGGCAAAGAACTACGTTAAGAAACTACCGAACTACCAGATTCGTCGTAACATACGAAGTTGTCAGGGGCAATGACGACAGGCCAACAACGGAGGAATCGGAATCAACAAGATACATGCTAACAACCAGAAAAACAACGGTCAGACCAACTGTAATGGGAATCGGGAGTGTAACCCAGATACTTTGTTGGGCTTTCCCCCAATAATGGCCTACCCCTATCCCTCACACAATATTTTCGCTGCTCTATCCGAGAATTACTTGCCAGACATAGGTCAATACCTATTTCAAATGTTGCATCCTCCTGTGCGAAGCAGACGGATGGAATTAAATGTAGCGCACTAGAATATCGGCGATACCAGAACAGGGTGAATCTTCTCCCACACGCAGAACTATCCGCGTTCGACGATGTCACTTTAACAGTGACATGACGGAAGACTGGTGAACTGGTGAAATGAACATTCAGTATAATGATGACAAATGTTCTCATTTTAACTACTGATAGATCTAACGTGTGTCACTGGCATACACCCAAACCCCGCTGAAAGATCAATTGATCTACTTGATAAGTTGTGTCGGTTGCTCCATGCAGTTGACCTACAAAAACCCACTTTACTTTATGGTTGTCTGAAGTGCCCAATAGATAAACCCAGCAATTGCCTTCAGGTTGATTGAATTGCCAGCAAGTAGATTGAGAAGAACTGTCTTATTACAGTATCCGGATCGTCGCTTGCCCTAGTCCACCCGAAAAGTTGAAAACGCACTTCAAAAAGCAGATGCACAGAACTTACAGTACCATCCCAAAGTATGTTTCTAAACATATATTCGTGTGGGATAATGTGGCTATGCGAGCCAGAGAGAGCTCTTGGCATACGTGTGGTATACTCGTACAGACCTAAAGCAAGTATATTGACCCGGCGACTGGAAGCGTTTCTCGACGTTGTGGAGGGCTTGACAGCAAGCACCCTGCATTTAGAAGAGGAAACTCGAAGATGACTGGTTGCTCAGTGCTTCTCTGCGAGAATATCTCCCAAAAACACTATACCGTTACGCCGTCGTTTTAAACTTTAAATCAGCCTTGATACAGCCTCCCATTTTGTTGTGAAAATGCTAACGTAGCTCATATACTTCCAGCTAGTTGTCTCAATCCGAACCCGATCCTCAAACAACGGGCGTGGTTTAGGGGACAACCTTAGCCCCTCCTATTTCCTGCATTGTCTTGAGACTTGCTGTTGTAATCGTTAAGCGACACAGGTTCGTCAAGATGTTGCTCCATTCCGACGACTTGGTTCTTTTCTCCAGAAGCTCTTTTTAGACTCAGCAGGAGCTTGCAACTCTACAAACGTATGTAAATGCTAATCGCCTGGTTATAAATGTGGGAGGCAGAAGGCTGGCTAACGACGATGGGCTTCATCTTAAGGGTAGCCCTGTCAAGGACGGGAAACACTTCGCCTACATCGGCGTCAAGCGAGCGTAACCGTCACTTGGTTGTGTTTCCCGCAACATGAAGCAAAAATAATCCATATGGATTTTAGGTCATGTTGCAGTATCCAAGCGCCAGTGTGGTTGTCTCACAAGCAGCTCTACGGCTGCTTAATACAAATGCAGGCCCTGCAGCTTAGTATGGGATACAAGTAATATAGCCTTACCTCAGCCCAGCGGACCTTGCTATTCTCTATAGACTCAAAGCTGTGTTCTTTAAACGCACCTTGGGTGACTACAGGACAAGCTGCAACGGCGGCTTGTCTATCTGACGGATTGAACAACTCTCCTCACAGAGACTTTGCAGCAAAGTTACAATCTGCATTATTTAGAATTAAGGGACGAAAATGCTTGAGTCGATCTGGTCTTCTTGGTGCGCTCCTCCACCAGCCTTCACCTCGGACACGTTGAAAAATCCCAATATGGAAACTCGTTATCCTACACTTTAATTCGCTGCGCATGGATTTCATCATCTAGTTTGTGCACGACCTGGCTACCATGAACCTGGTTATAATTCATCACGTTTGTCAACGTTGCGACTAGAAGCCCCACGACATAACCTTTACAGGACTGCTTCAATCCGGTTTCAATAAGCCGGCTAATATAGAAAATACAATACCTGCCATTTGGTCAATGAAACAAACTTATTTTCGTACCTGAGGTGTTCGATTCGCAGTGGCTGACTGGTGGTGACATGGACGTCGACCTTATGGGTCCTGTTGGATTCTAGCGCAAGCTGAAGGTAATGGTGTACCAGGCCCGTATCGACCATCGAGCGCACCCTGCAACGACAAGAGAAATCGTGACAGCTTTTGGCTTTGTAAAATCGACCCGATTTAACGACGTTTGGGCTATTATTACCTCCGACGGTGATAAAAAGTCAAACTGTGTGTCGATAACCTTGCCGAAGGCGTTCTTCCTATTGTCGGTGTTGCAGCTGTTATTCTCATTTGTCTTCATTTTAAATGTATTTTTTGTTAACACATATGCACTCACCCATATATATATATATATATATATATATATATATTTATATACATATATGTATATATATGGGTGAGTGCATATGTGTTTACGAAACATAAAAAATACATTGAAGATAAAATGAAGACAATTAAGGATAACAGCTGCAACACCGACAATAGAATATATATATAGTATTTTTGAAATTCATATTTTAGAATTTAGTAGTACCACATTAGGGGATGCTAGGGGACTCCAAATAGACGCGACAGTAAGAGCGGCATGATAGGTTTTTGTACTACTACAAATCTAGCAGCATGGAGAGCTGGCCTGCTAGAGCGGCGATAACGAGCCGAAAGATACCTCTAAATGCGCAACTATTTGCGATATTGTAAAGGCAAGGTAAGCGACTTGAAGGGTGTCCCTTGTAGATCTTGCTATCCAGACGGACAAAGGTCGTAATTGACAAGCGCATTACTAACCCTGTGTCTACGTCATCTAGAAAAGCGGTACTCAATGCTCGTGTTTAATTAATGCTCCGTTGTTTGGTGATGTATACACATTTTGATACACCATTTATACACCACCCTTCCCTAACAGAGATTGCGCAAAACTTAAGAAAAATAGTTATAAAAACAATACTTTGTATATAATAGGCCGGCTTTCTGTAGGGGAACGAGCTTGCACAGGTAGGAATGTCATTGCATATTTGGATGTATCAGTGCAAAACCGTACACGGCCCTTAGCCTTACGGAAAAAAATAAGTCATGGTCATCACACATGCTATCAATAAAACGCACTTATAAAAAATAATAAATATATATATATATATATATATATATATTTTCGTGCAGCAGTAGACCTGGACATCTAGCAGTTCTCGACAACAGGATGGTGTTCGCGCCGATTCGTTGCATATGATGTACGTGCGGAGGATAAAAGGGCATGGGTTGCACCGTCTTGGTATTTATTACTAGCTCAAAATTGCTGAAAATCTTAAAAGCCCTTTTCGCCTGAGCGAGTAATATTTGTGTGCCATAGTGCACATGCAATGGATCGGCACAACATTACAATTGAGTATCATCGGCGTAGGCGCTTGCCCTGCAGATATAATTTGTTTGCTCGTTGAAAAAGATAGTCTAAAACAAAAAAAAAAAGAAAAACAGGCCGAGGACTGCTTCATTGGTCTTTCTTGATATCAAGCCGTTTTCATGCTCCCTCTAATAGTTAACCATGCAAATTATGTAATTAAAATGATGCAATAATCACCTTTTTTTAGACAACGTGGGTACACAATCCGTAAAAAACAATCTAACAACTTTGACAGTCATGTCACCTACCAGCGCGGCATTCAAGATAATATTAAATGCCGTAGGCAGCTAAGTGACGCTCTTACATCGAGAAAAACACCAAGGCAGGCTTGCTGCGATTTTACACTGCTACATATGCATTAGAGCTTCTTTGTTGAGGTATTTATGATGCGCATGCATAACTGGTAGCCAGAAGTGACTCGAACGGGACTCACATACCCTCTATGCCCGTATAACAAAAGCGTTCTTAGTGCTTAGGTATGGAAAAACAACCAGTTTTAAATAGTTTCGTTACCGGTTTATCGAACGTCTAGGGCAGACAACATAACCAACTTGCTGCACATTCTTCTAAAGCCACAGCCCTATCCCGTTTAAACGATTTCAAAAATTGTCCGAACTACCGAAAAATAAACGCGGCCAAGTACGGCATGCTAGTGTTGCGTAGAGTCCAGTGAAGGTTGGCTACTATCATCTAAGTGGAGGGGTGCGCTATATATATATATATATTTTTTTTTTGTATTTTTTATTATTCATTATTCGCTTGGCATGTATACCTAAATACACATGTCACGCTTTCATTGTCACACATATCAGGGGCGCTTGGAGCGGCAGCATATAGGTTACATACGCATCCATATAATCAATGTATACTTCAATACCTACTGAGTATTTGCTTTCTGTTGGGACAACCTCTTGTTTGTAATATCGACCAGGTCCTTGATATGTGTGTGTCTTATAACAACGTAGCAGGCCGTACATCGCTTTTTAAATTGTGCAACTGCGTGAGAATGATTTTTTAGAGTAAAATCAGCGTACCGTGTATTCGGAGAAAGTCTTAAATACAGCCATGTTTTGTTGCCTAAATGATCACTTGATTAAAATCGTCTGGGAGGTGCTTCATATATTTGAACGCGCGTAGCAAAATGTTTGTCATCACTACAAAACGTGTATAATGGCGGTCGCTCTCTTAAGCATCTCTCGCAACGCAAGAAACAGTTGTATATCATTCAACAAGTAATAGAAGTGAAAGACTTGATGAAGCACGCCAAAACACAGGCACGGGCGATAGCCTTTTCTGCAAAATGCCCTTAATTGATATAATTGTTGAAAATAGGTAATCATAGAAATTCTAAATCGAATAAGATATTACTGAATTTAAATGAATTTGCCGCCCGGAGAAGACGGTTCCATAAAAAAAAACTCTTAGCCGTTTGTATGCACTCACTTTTTACAACCATTCACTATTAAACTATATCAATTTGACAACCACGAGTAAGACCGCTATTCATTTTTACATGACAAAGCACTAAAATGCGCATCTTTTTTAAACGTTTGTGTTTTACTACCGAAACGGTTGTCTAAGTAAACGCAAAAGCTATAAAATAAGGTTTTACACGAACTCCATGTTTCCGAACTTTTCTTAGTACGACTATTTCCTAAGGTAAATTGACCAACATTGAATGACTTTTGGCATTATATTTCTATTATAAATGTTATCTTTTATTCGTACATGTAATATGCACTAATAGATGGTTACACCTGTTTCACCCGTTGACATGGGTGTAAACATCTATTAGTGATTTTACTTATGCTCCTTTACTCCTCCCCGTTTCACATGGAAGTGTAATTAATATAACAAGTTATACGACCCTTTATTACTGAGTACTGATTGCACTGGTTTGGAAATATCCCGTATATATATATATATATATATATATATATGTATATATATATATAGATATATATATATATATATATATATATATATATATATATATATATATATATATATATATATATATATATATATATATATATATATATATATATATAGAAAGGAATAGAGAGAGAGATCATATAGAGAGAATTCTAGTTTTACAAATCCAATCTAGAATTTACCCCCTCTTTATAATTAGGCAGACTCATTTCACGAAACATTAACGAAGTTTCCTACTCTATAATGTAGAAGAAGAAGCAGAAAACGGAGAGGGGTTATTCAAATGTCTCTCATAAGATGGTCGTACTTACGTAGCGCTAAACTTCGCACACAAGTAGCAATTTTTCTGCATCACATAGGCGGAAGGCGACGTTCTAAAGAAGTCCTTTGAGATAAGAGCATCGGTGATATTCCATTCGACCATCCCTTTCATGACGTCGTACCTCAAATCGATGTAGCAGAAATCTTTGTGACTCGATCTGGAAATCAGATATTTTGCTCGTCAGCTGTCGCGATTCCCAACGAGATTGTACTTTTATGTTCATTTACACGTTTTACGTTGTAATAGATATATATATTTATAGATATATATATATATATAATATAGATATAATTAGATATAGATATATATATAGATTATATAGATAGATATCTATATATATATAATATAATTATATCTAATAATTATATATATATTTATATATATATATTATATATATATATATTATATATATATTATATATATATTAATATATATATATCTATATACGTCGCTGCGTGGTCTAGGACGTCATTGCGCTAGCCATTGTCGTCCGCTCGATCCTGTTGTTGAACGAAGCTTATTGCACGACGTTAATTAAGAATAGATTACAAACCATACCGTTCAGAGTCAGCGGCCACGCTGCACAAATATTGATGGGCAAATCCAGACATTTCCATATATCCGGCCCTCGGTGCTTTGAAGCTGAGGGTGCTTTGACCGTCCCCTATGAGCTTGAAATAGCCATTTATATGCCTGATGGCGATTTTAAGCTCATAGAGGACGGATAATGGACTAGAATTTAAAAATTGAGAATTTTTTTCACGAATGGTAGTCTAGAACTTAAAACAATATTCTTACAAATGTTTAAAAAAAAACTTTAAAAAATCATACGCTAGCCGCCAGCGCCCCCTTCCTCTGTTAACAATGGCTCCTACGGGAGTCCGACATTGGAGTACTGGTAAGAACGGTTTACGGTAATCATATCACGAATCGAACCACCACCATTTTGGTATCCCCATGAAATGCACATCCTGGAACCATTCATTTCATTATTATAAGCATATCTTTTCATCATTATGAGTGGCGTCCATTTTGTTGTCTTGCAACCGCAATACAATTTACTACTTTCACTCTCTTCATAAACAAGATATTGCCGCCCCATTCCGATTGAAAGAAAATTTGTTTAACCTTCCAGCACTCTCATGATGATGATGATGATGATTGTTATTCTTTTTTCGTCTCGTCAATTTGCTGTAGTTGCAAATGCTCCACGACGGTAGGTGTCGTTTGTGAGAACAATTAAGTTTTTGTCGTTAAACCTTTGCTAAAAATATTAGCTCCAGAGGAATCCCGTCGTTCTCTCGCCAACAAGTTATATTATTATTATTATTATTATTATTATTATTATTATTATTATTATTATTATTATTATTATTATTATTATTATTATTATTATTATTATTATTATTATTATTATTATTATTATTATTTATTCAATATATCGGTGTTTCCCTACAATTGTGGGATCTAAACGTGTACCCGCCTAGGCTCACCCCCGCTCATTATTATTATTATTATTATTATTATTATTATTATTATTATTATATTATTATTATTATTATTATTATTATTATTATTATTATTATTATTATTATTATTATTATTATTATTATTATTATTATTATTATTATATTATTATTATTATTATTATTATTATTATCATTATTTAGTTAATACAATTGTGAGGTATGAACGTTTAAATCATGTTTGTCCTGCTCTGTTTGCTTTCTGTCAGTTCATGGCGCCTATAATGGAAGCCACGTTCCCTCTACACACGGCCAAAGACATCATCTGTCTCAAAAACATGGCCTCGCGTCGATCGCCCGTAACGTCTTCGATTCGTTTTCCGATGTCTTGCAGGAGTTTTGCTGTACCTGTGCTGATGGGGCCGAGTGTCTCTAATGCAATGGGTGCAAAGTGGTAGCTTCTAGATAGTTCTAGATACTTCCTCCGTTTTTCAGAATCCGCACGTTCTGCTACCCATCCCGTTTCGACTGCGCTGTGACGTAAATATGATAACGCCGCCGTGCATGAAACCGTTACATCCCATACAAGGCATTTTCCGTGCGACCACAGCGGGATGGTGACCCCGTCAGGTCGCAACTCACTGCTGCCATTAAGACCTACTGGTTCGGGCGTAGATGGTATCCCTGCCCTTCTAAGAGCTCTTCTCACTATGGCGTTGAGTTCAGCGTGCCTTGTAAGTCTGCCGGGGCTTTTTAGACAGCTTAACGGGTGTAGACCGTCCGAGTCAACCGGTTGGCCGCATGAGAGGCACGTGAAGGGCTGGCAGACGGGGGCGCCTATCCTAAGAGCTGACACCATGCGGAAGGGGTTTGGATCCAGCATGGTGCCAAGCTGACGGGAGGGCAGCGCTTGAAGCCATCCCCCGCTGAAGGGATGTAGAGCCGCTAGAAAGACGGCACGCTCTCTTGCTGATGTAAGGTTATTCATTATCTCTCGCGCGGACTTCTTAGTTTTGTACGCGTCAAGAAGTTTCTGACTCACGTGCTCTCTCAGAGGGCCAGGATCGAGTTGACTCCTGATTGTGGCGTCTGCCACCGCGGTTGCCTTTTTCAGTTCCATCTTTGCTTCGTCACCAAGAAGTGATTCTGCCAGGGAGCCAAATTGATTCAGGGATGCAGCATAGCACACTGCAGCAAGATCCGTGGCTCTTCTTATTCCAAGGCCTCCGTTGTCGATGGGGAGGCTAGCTCTCTCCCACGTGTTTCCTTCTAAGTTAATGTTAAGTACCTCGCTTAGAATGCTTCTGATGGTCTCGTCATAGGCTGCAAGACCCTCCACGTATTTCAGGGTCTGACATGTTCGTAGCATGTAGACGAATCTTGGTGAACCAAGACTGTGTCTCCATAGACACAGAGCCACCTGTGGGTGCATATTGGTCAGTCGTGGGCGAATTTTTACCAGGGTCTCTCGTTTAGCGTCGAGAGCGCGTGGGATTCCTTCGGCCATTACGGGAGAACCTAGAACATCTAGGTTACCCTGAGTTACACAAGATATCCCAGGAAGTGCTTCCATGATCTCTTGTATAGCTTGCGCCTGATCTTGAAGGGTGCCTCCGACAGCTAAAACCTCGCATTTGGCTGCATTGAGAGTCAGTCCTCCTGGTTCCTCAAAATTCAGTATAGTTTGCAGATCTCTCGCCACGGCATTTGCGGGACCTCCCAAGACAGCGTCGTCTAGGTACCAGACATTGAAAGGGCTCTGTAGGCTTGATACCAGATCCGAAATGCCGAGGCAGAACAGAGCTGGTCCCAATGGGTCTCCCTGCTGAATGCCAGTCTGTGACTCTATGGTTATATCTGTGTTCCAAGCGAGGATTGAGAAATCTTTATAACTCTGCCATATCATCGGATAGAGTCGTGGGGCTTTTCTCTTTACTTCGTCGAAAATTCTGTCTCTTCTTATTGTGTTAAATGCGTTTTGGAAGTCTAGTTTAACTAGTACTTTTGTCGGTCCTTCTGCTTCCAGAAAAGCGCGTGTAGCGTGTACAGTAGCCTCCGCTCCTCCTCTAATGGCAACACCCATTTGATGGGGTGAAACCGCCGCAACAATTGCCCGTTTGTTCATAGCCATCGCAATCTTTGAAGCCGTTCTTCGTAGAGTTAGTCCGCATGCTATGGGCCTAATAGAATTATCTTTCTTTCGGAGGGCAGTTAAACTTGCACCGTAAAAAACGGGTTGGCAGAACGATGGCAAAGCCCCATTTAGCACTCTGGCCATAAAAATGCCCAGCTCGGTTAGTAAGCGCTCCGAAGATGGAATCGTCTGGCTTAGCATGTCTCGAAGATGTCGAGGCCGTAGGCCGTCTAAACCGGCTCCACTTGCAAAGGGGAAAGATCGAATGGTATCAAAGACGAGAGATCCTTCAACTCTATCTAGGTCTAGTGTGGCGGGCTGTTGCAGAAGATCTAACTGTTCTTGACACCCGGGTGGACTAACTGGGTGTTTGCTCCGTAGTTCAGACTCGGTATGTTTATCGTGTGGTGCCAATGTGTCTAAGGACAGTAGCGATCGAGCAGCGGAACGAATATCGCCTTCTGCTAATTTCATCTCTGCCTAGCGCACGCTGTGTTGGTCGTTAGTGATATAAAACCTCTTGCCGATTGTGCTGGGTGTGATCGAATCAGGGAGAGTTTGAAGTGTTCGAGAACCTATTTGTGCTACATTACTTTTAATAATTTTTGTTAGTGTTTTTTCCTGAATTTTTTGGCGAGGCAGTGTAAACATCAATGACGGAAGCATCATAAGATTATTCCAACTTTCAAGGTCGAGCTTTGTGTTAAAATTGCTTAATGCTGTCGTGTATGCTATAGCACAGATTTCTCTAGCCCCACGGGGTATGATTCTGGCTAGTCTTAAATTTCTGCGAGCATGTGATAGGACTTGTACTAGTAACTTTGCGTCAGCTTGCGTATCGGTGTTTGATGTGTTGGCTGTATCATTGCTCGGGCCCGGATTGTGAATCGTAATTATTATTATTATTATCTTTATTACATGTTAAACGATGTTACAGTTGAGAGGTCTGAACGTATTATTGCAAAGTTTTTTAAATAATTAGTTCACTCCGTGGCGCCTAAAATAGATGCCGCGTTTCCTCTGCAAACGGCCAAGGACAATGCTTGCCTCAAGAATTGACCCTCTCTTCGGTCGTTCGTAACTTCCTGAATTCGCTTACTCAAATCTTTGAGAAATGCTTCGGTTCCCTTGCTGATTGGTCCTAGTGTCTCCATGGCGATAGGCACAAAAATATATCTTGTTTCCAGTCCAGCATATTTAAACCGTTTTCTGGCGTCTGCGTGCTTTGCTACCCACCCCGGCTCAACAGAGCTGTGGTGTAAATAGGAAGCCGCGGTTGTGCACGAAACCGTTGCATCCCAAGCTAGGGACTTTCCATGTGACCATAATGCAATGGTCACCCCATCAGGTCTTTCTTCGCCAGCGGACACTAAACCTCTCGGTTCAAGTGTAGATGGTATACCGGCTTTCCTAAGGGACCTTATGATCACACCGTTCAGTTCAGCATGTCTGGACGATCTACTGGCGCTCTTCGGGCAACTCAGTGGGTGTAGGCCACTGGAATCCACCATCTCCCCGCACAGTTTGCACTGAAACGGCTCGCAGACGCTAGCGCCGATTCTAAGTGCTGACATCATGCGGAAACATTATTATTATTATTCTATTTTTCATACACAGAAACACGCTAGCGTCGTCTTACACAAGCCGAGCTTCGAGATCAGCAGGCGTTGTTGCCAATTTATCAAAGCAGCAAAAAGTCTGAAGTACCACACGTTGAAGGCAGCTTTTATAGTGCAGCCAGTTGCGATAGAAACATGGGAGGTCATAGACGAATCTACAGTAATATTTGTGAGAGAAATTGGGAGAAGCGGCATGTGAGAGTGATGAAAAGAGGGCGGAGAAATGTTTGCTGCGGAGAATATCAACTGAAGTGCAATGCGGAAATGCGGCCGCGGTGTTAGACTCGCTGCTCTCAGGCAGTGTTTTACGGGGCTAATCTGACTATGTATTAAACATAAATTGTGTATAATATATAGATCAAAATGCTAAAAGTCACTTGGAAATATATAAATAAATTATATATAAATTATATAATTAAATTATATAAATAAATTATATATAAATATAAATATATATATATATATATATATATATATATTTTTTTTTTTTTTTTTTTTTAATTATATATTTTGATTTACTATACTTTTATTATTTTATCGTTATTGTCGAAAGCACAATAAGTAACCTGTATGGTCCCGTTCTGCTAATTATTTTTGACAAACACGGAAATTATTCTTACTAATGACCAGGCTCATGTTATTGTTAGACATGACAAGATAATCAAGGCAAAATGTTTCTATGTGATCAATTAAAGTGAATTGTTTACCTTGCAGCAGCCTCCGATCGGCTTTTTACTGCCAACGAAGGGTCCTTTTGTACGTATTCGGCTAAAGCTCGTATTCCTTCGTTATTATTTGGTTCCTGGAAGAGTAATATGTAACGTATTTGAACTGACAAACATTAATCAATTGCTTATGACGCAATATCATGTGGTGACCTTTAAATGTTTGTTCCGGACTCTGTTATCGGAGAGGGTAGGTTCAATGGAATAGAAAGCACACTTGGAAAGATATAAGTTGATGTGGGTCTTAAATAAAAAAAATATTAACGATATCATAGTCCAAATCACTAACGCAAACTTAACATTTTTCGCAGCACATAAGAGGTAAACAGATTCATCACGAGAACGTTTAGAAAATAGTCCTAAATTATGCCGTACCTTCTTAGAAAATATGTCCAGTGTATATACTAAATGTACAATAATTTGCAGTAGTTACGACATATATTTACAGTTGTATATGTATATATATATATATATATATATATATATATATATATATATATATATATATATATATATATATATATATATATATATATATGTAGTATATAAAGATTGTGTATAAATTGTATACACACGAGTATATATACATATGCACACTCACTGTACAGATATATTATGAATTAGCGGCTGGCGTACGGTCTGTGCCGTCTTTTTATGGGAAGTTTCGGGAATGCATAATGTACATGCGTCGCTGGCAGCTGTCAGCAACTTACGTGGGACTCACAAACCCACTCAACCCGTCTTCCTCCCCATCCTCCCAGGCACGGAATTGTGCGGCATTTTTTCCACAATGGTCTGTACCTGGCGGCCCCACCCGTGTTTGCATGGGACTGTTGTACCAGAATCCGGCTTAGGGGGATCCCCATTGAATGACTCGTTTTCGTACAACCGCACATATTGCGTAGTAGTGTCCCGCCAGGCTCATGGGTATAACACAAATTAGTAATTTGGCTGTCACTCCTAAACAAGACATTTTCGCCCCCATTTTCTATTCTATTGGACAAAATGCTTATTTTATATTCGGTTTGGCCAAACTGAGTTTGTAAACCCTGTATAATATATATATATATATATATATATATATATATATATATATATATATATATATATGTATATATATAACGGGAATGATCGAGAAAGTGCAAAGTGAGACTTACATGTATATGTACTATGATGCTCAATCAGATACCACGTGCGCATGTTTAAATGAATATTAGTTTACTTCTAAGTAGTATATATATATATATGTTCATTACATCAATACGTAGTAGTAATATTTTTCGAATGACTCACCATAATTACCTGTAGCATGACAGAGTCGACCAGAGCGGAGCAGCGAACCGTACCCTCAACAGCTGCATCACTCAGTCTAGAAATTGTATCGATACCTATACATGCAACAAATGCAATATATATTAGTCAATACAGCATATATATATATATATATATATATATATATATATATATATATATATATATACTTAGAAGTAAAGTGAAATAATTTTAAACATGTATGGTTTATTCAATTCAATTCAAGTCAAGTGCTCCTTTATTATATTCAAAGGGTTGACAATTATGTACATAGTTATTCACAAAAGTCCTGTTTTCAATATCTACATTGTGCAATATTGGAAGTATAGAGAACAATTTACTAGATAATAGAATGAAATAGTACCATTGCGTAACATATGCGGTAGTACAGAATAAGAATATATGACTAGTTCATGGTTCTCAACATTCTCGCCAAACGCCACGAAAACATATTATTAATTCGGTCAGAACGTGCAACTACTTTCGACGATATGGTTTGGGTGCTGCGCAGACTGTTTTTGCTAATATTAAAAAAGATGGAAAGCCTATTCGACTGAGAAATTCGTTCGTACATTTTAAAATCTGCTCTCGAGTGTCGTTCCGATATAGGTGGTAAGTAGAGACTGCTACGCTCAACCTTACATCTCATTGCAACACGTCGAAGGAATTTGGACTGCATTTTTGCAATTGCATCAATATGTTTTTTTAAATACGGGCGCCAGACTTCACAGCTGTAGATGAATTTAGGAACTACAAGGTTATTATAAAGGCGGATATAAAACATTGGGCATTTAATAATAAAACAACGAAAGATCATATTGCATATAAGACTAGCAGATTGAATAGTCTGCGTGATGTGAATGTTAAAATCAAGCTCCGGTGTAACCGTTACCCCAAGATCACGAATGCTGTTTACCCTGGGTATCTCTTGTCCATCAAGTGTGTAAGCGTGATCTTCCTTCAGACACACAACGGCGCATTTAGGGACCGAAATTATCATATCATTTTTGGCACACCAATCGGAGATGGAGTTAATTGTTTTCTGTAATATTCCCCTCTCGGCTTCTGTGCCAGAAAGCCCATAAAGTTTAAGATCGTCTGCGTAGAGTTTATACTTAAGTGTTGCGGGTATAACGTTTTTAAGATCTAAGATAAATATACAAAATAATAATGGGCCTAGGCATGACCCCTGAGGCACGCCGGAGGGACACACCCCATACCGACTAAAACTGTTATTTACCCGCACACAAAACTTCCGATTCGTAAGATAACTTGATACCCATAAAACAGTGTGCTTGTCTATATTTAAGTCAATTAGTTTATGTACGAGTTTAAAATGATTTACTCTGTCAAATGCTTTAGAAAAATCAAAGTAAGTACAATCAAATGTTTTCTTGTTGTTAATATAAATGGCCCAATCTTGGACCATTTCAACTAGTTGGGTTGCTGTAGATTTTCCCTTAGTAAAACCATGTTGCTGTTCATCAAGCACTCTCTCAGACTGCATGAAGTGAAATATATGATCCACAAGTATTTTTTGAAATATTATACACGCTATTGATAATTGTGCCACAGGTCTATAGTTATCAATATTTGACTTGGATCCTTTTTTATGAACAGGCGTTATTACAGATTGTCGGAAAACGTCAGGCACAACACCTTCTTCGTAGGACCTAGCATAAATTAATGAGAGTGGCTCCGTTATAACCTGGGCCACTTTTTTATAAAATATTGGGGGGATACAATCTAGGGTAAGGCTACATTTAGATGGAAGTTTATTTATTTTCTTTAGGATATTATGTTCCGACACAAATAAATACCGACACTTTGATAACGTTGGCGGGGGGAACGTAAGTGCTGGACTCGTCGGACCTGCTTCGGCCACGTAGACAGAGGAAAATAAATCTTTGAAGGCATCGGCTTTGGAAATATCATCTGTGATAACCACATCACCTGTTTTTAGTGCCGTTATATCCTCTTTTCCCTTTAAGCGCTTATTGGCATTCCTAAAAAAACGACTTTGAATCTTTAAAATCGAGATTGGATTCTTCTAATACCCGAAGTCTTTTGCTTGCCTTACTCAGTTTGATCTCATACCGCGGATTCGCGTCTTTTTCAATGAGTGATTCGAGACTAGAGATATACTCACGAAGCTTAGTGTTATTTTTAGACCTGCCAGTGAGCTTAGGAATAAGTTCCTCAATCACAGCGTGCATCTGATCAACAAAACGATTATACATATCATCTACGGTATCACAGTTTAGAAAGACATATCTCCATGGCACAAATGTTAGTTTTTTTTATAATTTGGTCGTAATCACCCTTAAAAAAATTATATCCTCCCTCCTCAATAGGAGGGTATTCGGAATCAAATAAGAGGTTAAAAGAACTAGCGTTATGGTCTGAGGGTATTGGGGATTTAAAAACAGATAAGTCTTCTATTATAGCTGGATCGGTAGTAAGAACTAAATCAATCAATGTCCCCCTGGGGTCTTCGTTTGGTGTAAAAGTTGAAATTGTTTCATTCGACAGAAGACTGTTTGTATGACTAGATAAATCACTTGAGTTTATACTACAATCTGGCCATTCCTTGTCAATTGAGTATCTTGTACCCATTAGTGGACGCGTAATTCCAGTCACTTGCTGATATAAACCGTTTGTTATACAAGCATTTGTAAAAGTAGCCTCCATGGTTTGAGAATCTAAAAGGGACACATTTTGCCAGTCAATTCTTGGAAGGTTAAAATCCCCAACAATTAAAATTGGTTTAGTAATATCACATATATTTTCAAAAGAGTCGCATATTCTTTTTATGCGACTCTTGCGCTCCACCAGCGATCCAGCATTCGTAGCATAAAAACATGCCATCCTGACTGAACATGATTTTGAAAACACATACAGCGCTAATGCTTCAATATCGTCATCCATCTTGACCTCACAAAATTTTAGCGTTTTCCTAATTAAAATACAAACACCACCTCCTCGGGAGCCCCGATCACACCGGAGTACTGAATACCTTTTATCACAGCTTAATTCACTATTCGTAACATGTCTTCCGCCTACACCTAACCATGTTTCAGTTATAAAAATTATATCAGTATTATATAAGGCGGTATATGAATTGAGCAACTGAACACGATCATCCTTTCCCATCGAGCGTGCATTGAAATATAAACATTTTAGAGCGCAGGCAGCCAGGGGGGGAGTGGGGGAGGCGGAATTGCTGGATTGAATGGGGCGATTAGTTGTGGTGGTAGAGGGGGAAGTGGTGCCAATTGTAGACCAGAGGTTCCGGGGCAGAAGACTGGATGGTTTTTAATGGATGATTGGAAAATGACTTTATTTTCGTTTTTTGTGGAGCCATTGAATTGCCCCGAAAATAAGAACTTTGTTCAGCCATTCTACGACCGTCTTTATATGATGGCTGTACAGGATTCAATTGGACGGCTATGTTCAAGTGATTGGCTAGTTCACGAGAAATATGTTGAGCGACCAAACGAGCGCCATGCATTCCAAAATGCACTCCATCAATATGCATATTATTGGCTGTTTTCTGAATGTAACTAAGATCTTTAAAAACAATCGCATTCATATTAAATTTACATCTTAATTGTTGGTTAATATACCTACACTCTTCTTCGTATCCCACTGCAATGGGAATCGAACACACAATTAATCGAATATTATTTTTGTAGACATAACTGACAAGATCGTTTAGCGCACATACAATTTCAAACCATACTTCCGAAATTGAGCAATCTTTTCGTGCAGCACAATTTATCACATTATTCAATCCTGAATGAAGAATGACTAGACTAAAACGGCGAGTATTTCGGCGCAATTTACCTAGAGTATGTTCAATTGTAGTGCGCATAGTGGCGCTACCAAGACTATTAATATCGCAGCGTTCGTCATTTCCGATAGCATTTAATACAAATGACTTAACGCGCTTCACGTTTGAACTGCCAACAACTAAAACGCCTCTGGGCAGTTCCACTCTCTTTGGCTGCTGCAAGCCGTTTGAATAAGATATTTTTTCTTCATGTAACTCCTTCCTATTCGATTTTGTCTCGTCCTCAATTGTTATTGTTTTGATGCATTGTTGACGCTTGTATTTTTGCTGCTCTTCGCGCCTCCGCTGCCTCTTCTGCGCCGCACGTTGATTTTTTGTTGTTACTAACTTCCAATCTCCCGTTATCGTCTGCTCTCTATTTTTCTCCTTGCTTTCCCCTTCCACAATCTCTCCACCCCCACCGCTTCCCTCGGTCGTCGGCAGCTGAGGCTGGCTTGTTACGGCATCCACTTGCAATGCCACTTGTGCCGAGGAGAGGGAGGAGGGAAAAGAGCTGCTTGCTGGCAGTATTGCTGCAGTTCCGTGACCGACTGTGACAGGACACTTTACAATAGCCGATGCTACGCTGGCCACGGTGGGTGGCATCTCGGCTGGGGGGGAGAAGAGATGACCAGCTGTGTGCGCGTTACACCGTACAGCTGTAAGGCTGTCCAATTTAATAAATATGGTCCTAAATTTTTCGGTATAAGTTTCGTCGGTAGTTAAAATCGCATTCTTTAAATCGTCGAGCGCATTTTTAAAAGCACACAAAGTTTTTCCAACATTTTCGCAATAGTTCTTGTCACAGCTGTTCTGATTTTGCTGGTCACCCACAATATTTGAAAGATTTGTTTCCAACACTTCCTTATCGATTCTTGTCTCACAATGAATACATACAAATCTCTCGCAATTGGGTTCTTCCAGACTAAACAATCCACCGCAGTAGACACATACGATGGCTGGTGCAATACGCTGTGTTGATGGCGTTGAGATCTGTTGCCGCCGTCGTGTGGAACGATGCACAGCTGTCGTCTCAAAGTTAAAACTCATCTCCAAGGGGAGACGGGGTGTTTCTGGCAGTACACCCAACCTCGGTTGATGCGACATTTCACAGAGATATGTTAAAAACACAATGTCTCACAAAACACAATATGTCACAGGTAAACACAAATTTAAATAATAACTGACTAAAATTTGAAAACAAATGAGATATTTGACTAGCACAAAATTTAAGATACAACTCTTGAGCTAGCACCTGCAGATATCCACAAAACTGCAGCAACACAACGTACAGGCTCTCACTCAAAACTTCTTGAACACTAAATACTATTATAAAAAGCATTAAAACTGATAAAATCGGTTAAAATCGACGAGAGCAGTCTGCGGCGATGCACACCGGTCGAAACCGAAACCGGATATATTTTTTTTGTTTATAAAAGAATAACATGATTTACACGTGTATAACTTGCGTTAGATCATATCATGTTGGTCTCACGTGTACAGAAGAAACTGCAAAAAATATATATATATATATAAATATAAACACAGATAGGGCGTAGTTCAGGCTTCCAAACAGATTTTTCTACACAACAGACATACCAATTACTACGATAGGGCACTCGCCACTTCTCCTGATGGCTCATAGCACTGTTCTATGGAGACCTGGGCCATCAGAGAGTGAAGCTTAAGGGGGGAGGTGCGTTTAGTGGGTAATTAAGAACATACCTCCACCGAATTGGGAAGGCCCCATCAGAAATATGTCTTTTCTGCGAAGATGCCCTGGAAGACGGTCCAGAACACACACTTCTTAAGTGCCAGGCATGGGAAGAGGCCAGAACCGGAGCGATAAGACACATTCGCGAGAAATGGTCGCGAAGAGCGGGAATAACCCACCCTGAAGTTCAAGACCCTCCACGAAACTGTCTGAAATGTTTCGTGGAGTACATCCTTGGTTCGGCCCAAGCATGGGAACTGGGAGCGGAAATAGCACAGGAAGTGCTAAAAACAAAGCACATAAGATGCACGGAAAGGCAGAATCCTTTTGAGGCCAGCACGGCTGAAGAAAGCGCAACTTTGAATCAAACGGGTTCGCAAGGGCTGGGACAAAGTGCGCCTGACAGGTGGGGGAACCCGTGAGCGACCTCGGCCAATTGTTTCGATAGGGCACTCGCCACTTCTCCTGATGGCTCATAGCACTGTTCTATGGAGACCTGGGCCATCAGAGAGTGAAGCTTAAGGGGGGAGGTGCGTTTAGTGGGTAATTAAGAAATTTACGACACGCCATTGTAACACAAAAAACACTTGGAAATAGGCACCGATTTAGTGAAGACTGTGCTCTGCTTATGTGGGCTAAGTAGCTTTTGTACCGTGTGCGATGGAATATTGTTACGCCAAATTTTCTTCACATGGCTTCGAGTAAGGAGCACCGCGTAAACCAATTACTGTGAAGATATTTTTGGCGAAGGAGAGTGTGACTGTTTCAGGTTCTTTCATTAGTTGGCCAGGTTAACATCCGCAGGTTTTTCCCGTTCCCGAAATTAAAATTGAAAGGATGAGCTTGCTACTCGGTCTACATCAATCTATGATGATTATTATTATTCTAAAGACTGTTCAACCAAATTTTGAGGTTGGATTATCTAATCTACAAAGTGGCGTCAACCGTTACTTCAACAACTAATCGCGGCAACAATGAAAATGGCGTGTTCCCTTGGAACGGCCAGGCACGAGAAGTTGACAGTCACAAAAGGCCAGCTACTGCTTTGCTTCTAAGGAACAGAAGCAATAGCTAATAAGTCTCAGTGCCCGTGGTGCTCAATGCGCTTTCCTACAAAGAGGGGTCCAAATTGACGCCTCATTAGAAAAGATAGCCGAGTTTAGTGAAACAGCAGCGCTCCAATATGCCGCTGCCACTACTAGCAGCATCTCACCACTGCTGCCTTCTTCGTGGGTTTCACTAGTAAATCTTCTTTCCCTTTTCTTTACCGGTTCCACGCCAACACCAATATGGCACGTAATGTGCTGCGCAGGATTCCAAAAGGAGCGAGAATCCCTCTGCAAAGGCTCTTTCACCGTCTGCTCCAAGATGTCGTGAAAAATAATGACGAAGTAAACGGAACCGCGCTGCTCACCCTTGCCCCAAAATTCCTCCACGTCGACGCAGAAACTCAAAGAGGACATAGCCTGGCCAGCGTGGTCACGCAAAATGTGGCCATTTTAGGAGGTGCCGATTTCACTCGCGTGAAAGCTGAAAATCGAGGCATCGATGTAATTATGAATGGATCACCGAAAATCGATGTAATGATGGATAAGGCCCGCGTTCAGATTGCTGCTCACAAGCTCTCCATGGATTTTAATGTGCGGAGCGCCATTGGAATCTTGTCTTCCAATGTTACGATTGCGGCCGTAACAGAGAAGTCGATTAGTGAGATAATGGCAACGCACACTCCTGTTCCTGCGGAAGACGTGGTGCCGCCATCCCCTATTGGCTTGCCAACGGTCGGGTCGTGTCCAAACAAGAATGTCGACAAGGCTTTTCGTACCTTTCCATCTGATGTTGCGAGAGGTCTCCACGGCCTCACGCCCGAACATCCCAAATGCTTTCTCCCTGCCAACGATGACCACAAGGATGTGCTGGAAGCACTCGCCAAGGTTTGCGACATCATACGTAACGGGAAAGTGCTGGAGATTGTGAGAAACGTCATATATAGCGGGTGGCACATCGGCCTAAAAAAAATGAGGATACCGATCCATAGTCGTCGGCGGCACTCTGCAAAGATGCTACAAAGACCCTGCTTTCTCAGGCCAATGTGGTAAACTACCTGCAGCCACGGCAGATAGGGTACGCCACTGATAGTGTGGCGGAAACAATTGTTCAAGCATGATTCTTGAAAGAAACGATAAATGTTTCTACTTAAAATTATATTTTAAGAATGTTTTAGCTGAAACAAACGAGAGCACCTCTTGACAGAGGTTTCCAAGCACGCCCTGTCTCTCTAACCAACGATGTACCAGGCGTATAGCAGGCCGACTCCACTGATATTCAGTGAGGTTGAAATCACGTCATCAGCCCTTTGTCAACAGAGGGACCGCTACGGTCCCTCGTGCGTTTAGCCTGCTTCTGCATCAGTACGTTAAGCAGGTAACATTTAAGGCCCCTTTTTCTACCTCAAAGACTCTTCTGGACAACAATCTTTTGGTGTTAGTCCCAGACGTCAAGGGTCTTAGAGCGTTCGAGCATTAGAGCAGGCTGCAGCCCAACCCCTCTAAATGCGAGCTATTCCTACAGGGCTTTGAGGGTGAAGAAAGGCAGCAGGTGATCGCAGAATTCAACAGCAAGCTCCTGGGCATGCTTGTACAAGACCAATGTGAACTGGATCAGCGGTGTACCCGACATGATTGGCCTGGTACCGGCCGAGAAGGGAGAACAACTCTTCCGGTTTTACCTGCAGCTGGGCTATCTCTGGAGACACCAAAGCTACTTTCTGCTCCGGCACACAATGGGAGTGCAAAAGGTCTTGTGCGTACCACGGAGATCACCTGCCTTCCTTTGGTTGTCAGAAACTTCAAGCCTCGATGCCCAGGTGAGATGAGCCTTGGAAAAAATTTTTACCTGACACTCAAGGATAAAGCATGAACGCAGGCAAGCTTACCGGTCCGGCTGGGTGGAATGGGTGTTTGCTCGGCCACGGATTTTGGACACGCGTCAGTCTGGTCGTCCTTCTGAGAAATAGACCACTAGGCAGAAGGGGTGGAACCAAATTGGCACTCAGGCTACCCACTTAACTCTTCTCTCGGCCTGCAAGTTAAATGTAGGCGATATTAGACTGAA
This sequence comes from Dermanyssus gallinae, assembly GCA_003439945.1. NCBI lineage: Eukaryota > Metazoa > Arthropoda > Arachnida > Mesostigmata > Dermanyssidae > Dermanyssus > Dermanyssus gallinae. The sequence goes on from QVRM01002792.1 coordinate 26,797, forward strand.
AGCGATCTCATCCGACGCCGCCGGGGCGTGGTTCGACGTGTTTATGTCCGACCTCGTCGGCAGTAAGCCGGTCGACGACCAGTTCCGTGCCGCCAGTGGCCTCAGACTTGGCACTGGCATGTTCAAAAGAGAGAAATGTCCATGTGGTGGAACGGTGGATGCACCGGCTTAGCTGCCCTAAGCTGGCCGGGCTTACGCAGTGCCGCCACGATGCCATCAATGACATCCTCGGGCGCGCTTTTAGACAAGTCGGATACCGCGCCACACTGGAGCCCGGTGGACTGCAGAGGGACCACAGGCGTCGACCGGATGGCCTTACCAGCCAGGACTGGGACCATAATTGGCCGCTCGTGTCGAACGTTGCAGCACTGCCTATGACACGTACGCTCTCGGCTATCGTGCACTAGCCAGCGCGGGTGTCGGCCACGTCATTTATCACGCGCATCTTCTTGAAGATCACGAGTCCCGAGTCATTTGGCGTTGAAGGCATGGATGCATTCAAACTGAGAAAAGAGCTTGGGAACAAGCTTTTTGAGACCACTGCGGAGCCAAGATCGACCGCGTTACTTCGACAGAGGGTCTCATTGGAGCTACAGAGATGCAACGCCAAGATGATGTTTAATGGTCACCGACGCTCTAGCAATAAAAAATATAAGCAATGTTGTAAATGTTACATAATTAACATATTACTTTTTTTATTACTTTTTTTGAGTGACTAACTGGAAAATGCGGTTTGCACACACGGACACCACGGCAGGAAAGCTCAACTGCAAATGTGGGCCGGTAGTGCGGGGCTCTAACCCGCTAAAGCCAGTCATGTCCCCATCCCCACACTCAACTGGGAACTGTGCAAGCAACACTTCAAACAATATATTACTTATTGTGATACCTGCATATAATGAGAGTAATAAACCTTTGTTCAAAAAAATATTATTTTTAACGCAGCAACGTTGTGTAGCATTGTACATATTCTTCTAATTTATAATAAATATGATCCGTTATTATTATTATTATTATCACCAGAAGGCTACGAGACAAAGCAAAGTTGTTTTGAGACGATAAGAGTAAGGACATTATTGTATGGCGAAGCTTCCCACTTTACGTCCTTTTTTCGTCTGCTCTGGTGGGAGCCAACTCTGTTGGCGGTACAGTGTAAGACGAATACGGTGACCCTGTACGCCAATCGAAGAGAGGGCATCAAATAGTCCCTATTTCCCCCGCGACAGGCATCTGTTTACAGCTACGCTTTCGCTTTCGGATAGCGAACCTATGGCAACCGAGTGTGCTAAGATCTTTCGGAGGACACTTGCAAGGACGCCCATTGCGCTACGATAACATTGGGTCACGTGGCTATTGCTTCTTGTCCCAAGGGGACAATAAAACGACGAGCTAAAAATAAATTAGCCAACAAGGTGCTAGAGTGGCTGAAGTACCGAGGCTGTACCGAGCTGGTAGCGTTGTAACAGTTCCTGATCCGCGACCGTGACAAGGCATTCATTACGTGTAGCAAAAATCACACAAGCGACGTGTGAAGAATAGTCAATACATATATATATATATATAACGATTAAGTGCACACTAGTATATATATATCATTACATGTATACATATAATACACAGTTAACCAACTTGAACAGTGCAATACTGCGCATTTGTAGCTACGCAGTATCGTACCGCTTGCCACAGATGCGCAGAAACGCAGAGCCATGCTAGCCGCATAGCAGACATCGGGCAGACAGACAGACGGTCCGGTAGCGAGGCGGCTTGCCATTTTTGTATTCGCGGAATTTTCGGTGGCGGCGGTGGTATCAGGTGTTGAGGTTGCATTACGTAGGAAGGGTATCAAGTGAAGAAACGTGTATACTGCGTATGCACAACGAGAACGATAGGCTGTGACTGATGACGTTGAGCACACATACCTTTGCTGGCGAGAACTTAACAAGCCACGACACGCTGGGCTTGTTCGAGCGCGAGAGGTAGTAACAATGAGGACCTATTGCCGATAATTATGCATCAAGTGAAAATCCATGGAATACCATGACAAAGGTCTGCAAGCGGAGGCCGCGGGACTCTTTCTGGTTTCATTGTTGCTTGTAGAATATAATCTAAACCGGCTACCAAAGGCGGCAGAGAATGAAGGCTGTTCTGTGGCTAAAAGGCCGCGTAATCTGGCGGTGAGTCTCTTAGGTGTCTCGATAAATGCATCAAGTGTACGTAAATGTGTTTATTTTCTTGCCGCCTTTCGTCGGAATGTACGGAACTGTGCCAATTTTCTGCCTCAATTTAATTTTAGGCATTTTGTGCGGTGCATCAATTTCGTAACCTCTCTGTTCAGTATAACATACTTTGCAATACGAAATAAAGTGTATGCACTGATTATAATTACACTTAATTGAAACAAAAAGGGTGTGCTGGGAAAAAAATTAGGTGTACTATAGTACCTGATCACACGTTGACATTTAGAAGAACCTGAACACGCCCGGAGTGTAGAGTTTTACGATGGTAACACACACACGCGGGTTCTTAGGTGCAATATTAATAACCCAATTCTGCTTATTTCACTCAAATTAAAAATAATATACATTTCATAAGTTTTTTTTTATACTTTATCTTCTTCACACGTCCGGCGAGAAAAGTAATTTTGCAACGATTTGTGCTTCAGTGCTGTGCATTCTACTGCATGGTACTTGGCACACCTCTGCAGGGATAACCGGCAGGTGCACACCTCATACTGCTTGCGGAAGGCGGCGCTTGAACATATCAAGTAGTGGTAATATGAATAATATGCTGCTGCTCTAAGCGCCCCTAATATAAAAGAGTGACCTGTGTATCTAGGTATACATGCCAAGCAAACAATAAATAAATCAATCAATAATTGTATTATCGTATAGTTAATAATGTTTACTTCACCCGTATTGAGTAAAATATACACGCCATGTACACTCGTATCAGGTTGTCTTCATAACCCATTGTATGCGTTTACTATTCCAACGGGAGCAATATTGCAACGATTCATGTTCCAGTGACAGCCAGTCTACTGCATGGTAATTTGCACGTCTCTGCAGGCGGAACTGACAGATGCAAACTCTCATACTTCTCGTAAAAAGCGGCGTTCAAGCACACCAAGTAGTGCAAACAATGCACTTTGTGTGCAGTGTATTGTGTAATTGACATGTGGCAGACCTGCATGCATTGAATACGTACAAATCTCCCACCTTCCGTCTGGCCTATTCAAGTTTGGCTTGCCACTTTAAAACGGCACATGCGTAGAATACTACGCACGCGCCATCTTTAGCATCTATTTTCTTTTCAGCATACATACTTTAGCATACACGGATACAGATAGATCGCTTCTGTGGCGGGCAGTTCCGCAATTAAGTGTAACACACAAGCATATATAATTGCTACAAGCAAATGCGTAAGCCTAACCGCCAAAGCTGTGTGCTGCAAGCAGTCCGTTCAACAATAGAACCGCCGTTGCAATTCCCTGCACAGGTGCTGTAGGTATGTTCGTGCAATCGGAGCCACAGCTTGTCGCTAGTCTCACAGAGAGCACACAGAGAAGTCAAACCGATTAACCGATGGCGAATCGTGGCGAATCCGATGACCATGTTGGCCAAGTTATTATGACGGCGATCGGCCAACGCATTGCGTATTTCGGCTTCGACGATGCCAACCCCCCGCAGAGGAACGTCGCATTTTGTCGGCGCTACTCAAATGTGAGGCCGTGCCGGGATTAGCATTTTCGTGTTCTGAATTAGTCCAGTTCTATCGACGAATGCAAATTCTAAACTAACATTCCGAACCCCAATGTCCCGATGTCGCAGTGTTATTATTAGTCGGCAGCGGTGCTATCCACATACAACAACTGTAACAAACTTTGTCCTAATGTGCGGAACATAGCATGCAAGGCCCTTCGGATTCAGGAGACGTATAGCATACCTGCCACACGTCAGATCGGGTGCGGGCTATGTCGAAAGGGCATCTGTATACATTACCAATCAGCATAATAATAATACAGCTACGTTTGCGCACTACATTCCGCAACACCGCCAGGCCTGAAGTGTAAGGCGGTTGGGGAACTCCACTACGTGTGGAAGTATTTCGTGCAAAAAATGTCAGAAATTGATCTGAAAAGCTGTTTTTAATACATAAGCTAGCAACGTGGTTTGGCAGGATCATAATTGTATTGCAATCATGAATTTTAAATGTGAGCTTGCCAATATTAAATTTATCATTGATGTGTCTAGTTTAGTGAACGGTGATTAGTCACAATTAAAAAGTGATTGCAGAAGCCCTCATAAAATATAAGAACAGACTCTCTCATTCACCCGTGTATTCAATATTGATATATATAATTTTGCTGGTTAATGATTAACGGTGTAAGAAGGTATGCGTCAAATTGATTAGTGAAAAACGTTCAAAGAGTGAGCATCTTTAATAATTGTTATTTATCATATATATATATATATATATATATATATATAATTGTTGTTTCTCCTTACCCCCCCCCCCCCCATTCAACGCTAGTATGGGTCAGCCAATTGCACTAGTGTGCCTTAGAGTCATGGAGCGCTTGGCTAAAATTGTAATTTTTGCCCCTAGGCCAACTTCCCTGTATTCAGATGTGGATTCTGGAAAGAGGTCATTAAACAGACACTTTCCCAAACGGGCTGGCAAAAAGCGAGTAACGCTGCTGGCGAAAGCGGCCGATGCAATCGTACTATACACGACCCCGATCTGTTTTTTGCGATTAAATCTAGGAGGAACAGAACGGCACCCTGGATCTGCAGGTAACAACGCACTGTATCGACAGTGGCCACGACAGTCGTACGTAGAGTCTTAAGGTCTTAGATACAGAGCTTAGAATCAGCTTTGGGATTTGCTGATTAAAGAAAGGGTTAAACTGTCTCAAGTCAAGACTCGTACTTGGCCGAAGGCTCGGGAGAACACCCTCATATGAAACACCTCAAAATTGCATCTTTATTAAAGCGGTGTGAGGGGTGCCGGAGATTGAACAAAGAAGCTCATCATCATAGACATCAGGCACTAATTCAGGAAAAAAACGGAGGTGACCTTTTACTTTACACAAATCCTGAAGGGTAACGGATGCGTCCAGAAGCAACGGCAAGGAAATGACAGAGCCTTAAGTGCTGTTTGCTTCTGCTGTGGTACGGACACGATAGTGTAATCTATATGCTTGAACAGCGCACGCTGTTTTACGGGAAAACTAACTTGGCCCTACTGCTAACGTCCAGATAAATTTAAGTTAATAGGCTAGTAGCACATTTGGCACTAGTTTACAATGTTTAAATCTCTATAGTCATAGAAACAGCCGACCTGTACAAACTTTGTGGGAGACGTACCTTAAATGATCGCCTGAGCCAGAAGCCAAGCTTAAACAATATACAACATATACACTTGCCATTTTTGCGAATTGGAACCGACATTATAGATGTGAATGCAGAGCTGTATGAGTTTGTAATGACCAGGATATATATCCAGAGGCTGATAAGGAAGACCCGATAGTTCATTTGCTCCGGGTGGAAGAAGTGGTCCGAAGCTGGAACGGCCAATCAAATCGACAAACAAATCATTAGCCGTTATCCCGAATGCCCTTCTCTCTTTTAGAGATTACATACACCTCCCGCTATGTTCGAGCAATTATTACTAGTAATCACTTGACACACGTCTTTTTTGGCTTATCTGGGGGTAGTGCTTGTAGTTTAGATGTAGGTGGTCTACCACTGTGGTGTTTGCGCGCCAATCAAACATTTATACTACATCATCCTATTTATTTCACTCATATTGAGTATGCATATAACATAGATAATTATACAGATTACATTTATACTACAAAGGCAGTATAACATATCTATTAAGCACAATTTTACTTTTATTTTTAACCTTACAAATGTTACTCTGCATACACCAGTGCATGTTTTCTACTCGCACATATCCATACGCGCCAAAGAACACTACTTGGTCTGCATTAAATGGTCTGCAGTTGGAGGGCGACAAATTTGTCTTTGTGATTAGAGAAATCGCTTCTGAGTTACTTACAACTCGCCCACCTCAAAGTTCACAGTATTCTTGGTGTCGGTTGTGCACTAATATTTTGCAGAACAGCATCTGACAGCAATTACACCAATAATCTGAGGGAGAATAAAAGCTATTTGACTTATGTCTAGTGACAAAGCTACAATAATGATGATGAGATCACGACACGTATTACGCATCTCACCCACGCCGTAGGGCGACTTTTTTGCTAGTGAAGCTCGAAGCACGTCCTCCGCCTCAAAGAATACGACTTACAGTGCAGGTAGAATGCAGTGAAAAAGCACCAACGAATCTCAATACGGGGCCACGAGCAATAGAACTCAACCGAAACGAAAGTATCACGTAGTGCTAGAGTCAACAAAGAAGCAGTCGAAACGGAGAATCTACTAGTGGAACTGCAAGGCAATGATCCATGTTCGTCCAAGGCCGTATTTCCTCCGGAAGAGTTTCATTCATTTGATATTCGCATAGACATACTGAATTACGGCTTTCGATGTTAGTGATTTTTTTATAGTTTTTATTGTCTGTCGAGCTGTAGGCGTATTGATAGTTATTGTCCGTTAAAATACAAGGTGCTGGTCTTGTCGACAACAACATTGCAGACCTGCAACACAAGGCCTGGTATATTATTCCAATCTGCAGTGGCGGCGATTCGCGCACAGGTAACTGACTCCATCGACCAACTGGTGGAAAAGGTAAGTCGACAGATCTCGGTGGCACGAAACACTTACTATGTAGGGTTGGCAAGAGACCTGAATTGTGGGACAATTGTGTTTTAGAAGTACGATTGCTATACTTAAAACAGTAAAGGACTTGGACTAGGTTTGCGCTAACAAAGGTGCTGCTCCAGCTTATTTTGCTGGGAACCACAAGGAGGGACAATCAGAGCTATGTATCAAATGTAGATGTGATCATAGCGGTGTATACTGATGAAAAGATGCATACATAAAGACGTATATGCCATAATAACGCAGATATTGATATTTTCTTTGAGGCAACTAAACCATCCCACAACAGCAACAACAACAACAACATCACAGCATTAGAAGTGGCATTTTCACCATAACGGCGTGTCGTCAATTCCTTCAAGGGAGACTTTTAGTTTTAAAGGAAGGGCTGTATACGCGGTATTTTTTTTAACTTCTAAACCGCGGTCGACACCGCCCCGCGGAATATCATTCTCAAGAAACTAAATAAGCATTTATGGGACAACCAATACTGGCATTGCTCCGAGCAAATAAGGTAACACTTTCTAACGGATAATGTCAACATGCTCTGTTCGAACTGACAACCGATGTGTCCCAAGGCGACAGCGCCAGTACCCTTCTGCTTTCGGTGTTAATAAAAAAATTACCAAAAGTTGATGACTAAGAGGTGTACATCTCACTGTAAACATTTTGTTTTATGCCGACGACGTCGACTTGCGTTGTAAGATGCGAACACAGCTACAAAATGCCTTTGAGAACCTGTTGTGCGTTGATCGCTACAGCAACAATTAGAAACCCGCAGATCGCCTCTCTATAGACGGCCGTACAACTGTTTGATATCAGGATCACGTCGGTTGCATGCAATGAACTTGGAGTTGTCTAGGTGCATTCGTCTAAGGGCTGCGTTAAAAAAAGGATTATGCCTATCGAAAAGCACACATAATGTTTATTAGAGTGCGCCACTCACACACTGACAGATTTCATTGTCCAACGTTGCATGTTGCCTATGACACCCGCGCTAACATTCCTATGACACCCGTTCAATCATTACCTGTGCCGAAGGAGACAGATGTCGATGTATCGCTTATCAATCGAGTGACTGGAGCAAGATAGATAAAAACGTGATCTTTATGTTATTTGTATGGTCATGTACACGTGAATACCGGGCTATATTGCTCACAAAAATGGCGCGCCGAAAATGACTCTGAACGATCGTAGCCACAGAACGGGGTTATGTCCTTTACTCGATTATATATATTATACAATTTCATATTTTAACAAAAGCACATATTAACAATTATATATATATATATATATATATATCGTAGACTAGATCGAAAGATTGCCTGCAGCGTGGACACGCCGACCCTTGAATCTGCTCTGGGTTCACATCAAGTCAGACCGGGCAAGCGAGGAGACATGGAAGCCGCTGTTCGTGCAATACGGGCCTTCGTCAAGTCCAGAAAGTAGGAGTCTACAGGCATGATGAAATTTGATTTTCGGAACGCGTTCCGATTCGTTTATACAGGTTTCCGGCCAGTACCATTTCGTAGAGCGTACATACCGCGTGAACCCTGTTCGATCAGGTCTCTGTCAAATCGGTTACAGGGATGCAGCAGGGCGATCCCGTGCGGCCGTACTTAAAAATGAGCGAGTTCTTGGGAGCCAACTCCGAGGAAGGTTTTCAGTTTTTGGGGCCCCTCTCTTCCCGGGCTCCTAGTAGCACATGTGAAAGAATGACGCAACGCAATGCTTTATTTGAAATTCAGGCATTGGCCGTGAAAGCAGAGTAGTCTCTGGAGTTCCGGTCTTGTAAAAAAAAGTTTTTAGAATCCTGCCTATGGGATGTTTGTCTGCGTTTGAAGTTGATGGGGAGCAATTAGCTGGGCGGGGCTTGGCGGGTGCGCACAAGTTTACTCCAATTCGCGTTTCTATGAGTGCAGACCAGAATTCCCGATGGGTTGATAATGGCGAGCCCCGTTCCAGCGTCGATGCGCGGCCCTGTGGAGACTACTCGCCAACTCGGGTGACAAGGGAAACTGTAAGGACATTCTCCGTGATATTACGGCGTCTAAACATGGTAACGCCGAGGCGATGCCCGAGAACGGAAGGAGATAGCGACAATCGATAAAGCTCGTGAATAAGCAGCATTTCCTAGCGCTTACGACGGATGTGACCGCTGAGCAGACGCGGATACACCCGGCAGCCCAATCAGGGGCGGAATCATGGCCCATCCGGCAGGTGCACTAGTGCCTGTATTTAAACTATAGCTCTTAAGATGTTTGTGATTGCAGTCTATAGTCGTTCGGCGGGTCGTGTATCGTACATGTATATTGCAGTAAAGAAAAATGGGTGCAGTATCGTAGATACGGTTGAGTTTTCTAGCCACTACTCCATATGTCGAGGGATATCGACCGGGCCCCCAACCTATGGTCCGGAGAACATTTAGTTCAGTTAATTATAACAAATTTGCGTATAGTCTTAGGAGGGAATCACAGAGCTCTGTTATTTGCGCAGGTAGTCCAGATAAAGTTATCCGCGCATTTGTGGAGAGCACACGACGATAAATATGATGCACTCTTCCGTGTGTATTTTTTACAGGAGATGTTTAGGGATAAAATGAAAGTTTTTGAGTTTAAAACAGTTTTACAGGTATTTGTCTAAAATATACACAACGCAGGCGCTTTTCGTTATTAGACTTTTAGAATGCCTATATATTCAGTGGGATTATCAATTGGAGCAACTGCGTTTCTTTAGCAATGCACATTAGCATTGCCTTTTTCTTAACGGTACATTGACCCGGAATTTCTTTGTACTAGAATCAAATCGATAAAAACACCACTTGAAAAATGTCTTAACAGAAACGTCGCCTATGGTGCTAAGGCTATAACGGCGTTTAAAGCGGTTACTCGCGCACATATTCAACATATCTTTTCGTTTAAAATAATTTACTGGGCCGTTTGAACTACACAGATAATTTACTATAAACTCACCTCTCTATAAAGGAAGATAGATCGCTACGATCCTGATAACTACCAACAGCTGCTGAGCTAACCTACTAAGCTTGCCTCTAGAGCATTCGATTCTCTTTTAGACGGAGGTGGCTCATTAACACGTTCGCTCGTTTAAGTATAGACAAATATACATGTAAGTGATTTGCATTTTTTTCTCCAAAATAGAATATTACAAGTTAAGGAAACTGGCAGTCTATCAGACCGGTGATTTACAGAAATTGCATATATAGCTGTAGTCTAATTTTCTCTTAACAGCTTTCACTACATTATCACCAGCTGTTCACATTGCAGATCAACATAGTACTGGAGCAAGCTGCTTCTGCATTCAAATCTTTGCAGTTGTAATTGAATGTTGCAAGAACTAAGGTTGCAGCCTTTAGGTCGGCTAACTGAATTATCGGTGCAAATAGGCTAGACATAAAATTCAATAATGAGAACTGCAAACTGGTTTTCAACGAAACGTACGTATATATATGCAAGAAGTATATAATGAGAGCATACGTGTGTGATGAGCGCATTGAGAGTCTTTGCGCCACAAGTTTGATTTAATAAACGCCCTCTGTTGGTCACCGGCGGTACCAAGCAGCGGCGGCTGCAAGGTGAACTAACAGGAGGAACGGGGAGACGTTCTCAAGTTATCAAAACGGCAAGTCATAGGGAACGCGCAATGCATTTTGTCGGGTGACAGGCGCCGCTGGAGGATGCAAGACCGTGTGGTAGTTATCCCTGAAACTTATAGATACGCCTAGGATACAGTAGTCGGCTATTCCTACAGAGATCAGCTTGAAGATGATCTACTGCTGATTAAGTCAACACTA
>QVRM01002793.1:0-67500 GCA_003439945.1 Dermanyssus gallinae
ACTGCTTATTGTCAGTGGCATAGTTAGTCGCAATGCAAGCGCGAAACATTGCCCGCGCATAGTTCACGTCACCATGATAATCACTGCTCAATCTCTAGGGTGACGTTTGGTGAGGACGAGAGTGTGTGCAAAGTGAAGTGTCGCGGATCGTTTTACATCGAGTACGACATAGATCGTTGTGAAACATCTGTGTGTGACCGACGTGCACGCTTTTCTCGAGCGGCACAACGTGCTCGAAACGGGCCTAGGCTAGCGAGGACGTGAAGACGCGCGGCTTAAAAACATTGGCAGGTGGAAGGAGGCGGGAGATAAGACAGGATTTGTTGTTGCCAAGCATGTACCATATCAACCGTTGCGAGCGTACTCGTATGTCAAAAACATGCATACATACGGGGTGGCACGCACGCTAATAATACCAAATCATTAGCACAGCTTGCAACATAGGCAGTCGGCGGTATGCTTGCCGGATGATTTGCGACTCTTGGAGTCATCATGAAGTCGGCTCCAACACAACGCATAATGGTTAGAATCCAGAGGACCGTGTTCTCTCTGTTTGTGTACGTCCTCAAAATACCACCGGTGTCTCGCCTGCCGCCAGTAGGTATATATATATATATATATATATATATATATATGTATATATATATACACTGATAAAATAATCCATAATGCTTGATATATATATATATATATATATATATACACTGATAAAATAATCCATAATGCTTGATATATATATATATATACTGATAAGATAATCCATAATGCTTGATCTTTACCGCAGATAGCTAACTGAATGATGCAGTAAAAGTGGCATTCTTAACATTAACGCCCGTCTTTGGCGTCCCAGTGGTAGTAGTCGCAATCGGGGCGACATTATCATTATCGTCTACAAAATCATGTAAGGCTCTTGTGTCGGCAAACGAGGGCAATGGAACGCGTGTGTTTGACAGCATGCCAAAGCGTCAGCACATGTTACAACACGCGTTATGGTACACAAAAGCTATGAACTCTGTACGAATGCTACACCTGAGTGGGTCTACGCACGCCTTCTAGACCGCTTAGACATAAGATAAGCAATGCTTGTGACAGCTTGTTAGCATTTTTCATATATAAGCGTTTTTTATATATATATATATATATATATATAGCTATATTCCAAAACACGTCGTCAGCGACATTCCATAAGGGTAGCGGTGTAGATCGAATTGGACGTCGTTTGATGTTTGCCTTCCTTCAACTCTCTCTCTCTCTCTCAATCGAGTGTGTTATTAAACATCGTGCTATTTCACATATCGATCCGAGCTACAGCATTCTGGTATGCGCTTGCGTACGCAGAACAAAAAACACGCTTTCGATCGCAGTGCACTCGGCGCGAATTGCCGTGCAGGCGCTGAACGTTCGGTCTAACCTGCCTTGCTCAGCTGGACAGTGGATCACGGTCAGCGAAATCCTAATTGTTTTTGCTGTTGTTGTTGTTGCTGCTGCTGTTGCTGTTTATGTTGTTGTTACTGTCATTGTCATTATTTTGTTGTTGCTTGTTATCTCTGCTGTCCTGTCTTTATATCCTTCTTACTTCTTAGAATGTTTGCCAAAACTCTTCGGATCGTTTTTGCTATTGTTCCCTTTGTTGTTGTTGTTGTTGTTGTTGCTGCGGTACTACCAGCACCACCACCCATGCGACCCAGCCTCTCATTTTCAATGCTTTTTTGATTTGCTGTAAGGCCGTCCAGCAATTGTGGCCTTGCAATGTCGGCACCTCGTGATACGTCGTTTGCAGGACGAAAGGAGGCACCCTCTGCGTCTGGCTAGACTCGGGCGGTAGGGAGATGGAGGCCAGTGGGTAGCAGCGCTGTGCGAGCAACCTAGCGGCCTAGAAAAGTCAACTAGAAAACTGTTGCAGTGAAAGAAGGAGCTGACGCGCGCCGCCATTTCGACATCGAACGAAGGAGCGCGTCATGACACTTGACTATGCTAGACTCGAAAGGGCCACGGCAGCAATATCGCGTGCTTTCTGCGGCCCGAGAGTCGATATAGTAAGCCTCATTGACGCTTTGACGCACCCCTAGCCGGCGATTTACTGTCGACAATCCAGTAGGCAACGATAAACCGTCGCAAGCCGGTGTCTCGAACAAAAGCGAATAGATGATCAGATTGGCTCTCGCGACAGCTTTGTGTTACGGTAGTTCGGTATGGTGTGATATTTTAGGTAGTCGAAAGGGGCATGGTAAAAAAATACCCTTTCGGGGCTGACTCTCAGCCAAGATTTAACGTCCATAGGACTGGTTTTCGCATTGCTTCATAGACGGACCCCCATAAATACAGATGTGCAACGGTGGGGCTTAAACCCGCGCACCTATGTGTCTCCTCCGGTCGCGAGGCGCAGACGCATGCCACCAGGCCCGACAAAAGGGGCATGGTAAGGGGACTAAATACATTCAGCAATCATCAAGCCTCTACAGAAAATGCGATAATAGAGAAAAAAAAACGACGTTCGAGTTTGCTAGCCGCTATACGGCACTCAACGGCTCGGAGTCGTATATATATATATATATATATGCATTTGTTGGTGGAATGAAAACGACCTCTCCGTAACAAGCATATCCGTGCAAGCATGAACGAACAAAGTGGCCTAGCGGTAGTGTCTAGACGGGCCTTACAACGCATGATTTTTTTTAATATAAAACACAAGACTAAGGGCACATTACGTGAAACATCCACATATATGCACATTAATATTACGCGCACGCATGAAACTAAGTGTGTTGTAATACAATTGATGCATTGCTTTGCACGCAGTTGAAAGAAACGAATAGAGTAGAGCAAATTTTGCGCAAGGTATTGGTAATTAAGCACTCGAAAGTAAACTACACCACACTTCCCATTTCAATATCACTTCTCAAACAAAAAACCATACGTAGTCAGAAACTCGTTAACGATGATTTCTTGAAGAGTTTTTCCAATCACTTGGTGCTGACTAAAGGCAATTGTGTTGCATTGCATTGCAGCGCATATGTTGTATCTATCACTCGGAAATGATGACGTGGGCTTTGCTGCTCGGTCAAACACTGTATCAATTAGATAACTGCACGTTCACACCTTTACAGAATCTCTATCTCACTCCAAAGCTACCGCTAAAAGTACAGCGGAGGTGCCATACACTAAAGTTGTAAAAAGGCCATAGACGTATCTAAAACACTAGTAATCCTATATATATATATATATATTCTAGGTCCCGGCAATATAGCTGAGAGCACACTGTCCTATTGACCGCAAACATGTTCAGAGATTTAAAAGGGTACATAAGCCGACTCGAAACGTACGGCAGTTGCGGCAAATCCTTCTGCTGTGCTTTACCAAATAACAACTTGCAGATGCATCACATGCTCGTAGTCGTGCTGCTACATTCTATCTGGCAAAGAAAGCCCAGAAAAGGCGGTATGACCTCGATAAAGATGACATATAGTAGGTATTATTTTGCCAGCCAATGCTAGGAACAAGTGGGCTCGATTACGCCTAGAACCCTCTTCTTCGAGAACCTTAAGGCAATGGTTAAGGCACGGGCCAGAGGTGTAACACAGAGGCTGAAACTAAAACATTTCAGCCGTGTGCAAAGCCTTAACACTGCAGGTCAATACAAGCTGCAGTATTCCGGAAGAGCTGACGCTTTCAGTAACGCCCTCGTGAGATTGCCAAGGACATTTTCGTAAGGCTGTACACGCAAATTGAATTTTGCCAGCTACCGGTTACTTGATGATTTAACTACCGGGTATATTTATGAATATTTTTTTATCATTTATATAGAGTGTCTTCACGGATGTCTATTGCTTTTCGAACTCTAGGCCATATATATGTATATATATATATATATATATATATATATATATATATATATATATATATATATATATATATATATATATATATATATATATATATATATATATATATATATATATATATATATATATATATATATACATATATACAGGTAGTTCTACAAGTTCCTAAAATGAGCTTTTCAGAATTCGATTTTTTTCGCGCTTTCACCGCTATTGGAAACGGCAACTTTTCGATTGCTAGCAGTCAAAATATTATGGTGATTGGCCGTTGCGATTTCGTTTGATCGCTTTTCCCGTGCAACGTATCGGCGTGATTTTGAAAAATGGAGAAAAAAGAGTTTCGAGTGGTTATTAAGCGTTTTTATTTCAAAAGTTGGAATGCGACCCAAGTGAAAACTGAGTTAGACGAGGTGTACGGTGACTCTGCGCCATATTTTGCCACTGTTTCCAACTGGATTAATGAGTTAAAAAGAGGTCGCAGGAGCACCGAGGATGAACTACGTTCAGGACGCCCAAAAACGGCAACTGATGAGGAAATTGTGGAAAAAGTGCGGAAAATCGTTGCCGCAGATAAGCGAATGAACATTAGGGAGATAGCGGAGGCCTTGGGGATCAGTTTGGGTAGAGTGCATTTCATCCTGCACGAAAACTTGAAGATGAAAATGCTCAGAGCAAAATGGCTGCCGCATTTGCTCAACCAAGGCCAGAACGACGCGCGTGTTTCCGCTTCACAGCGAAATTTGGCCAAGATGTCGAAAAATCCGTCGGATTTTTGGTGCAGATTCGTGACCGTCGATGAAAGCTGGGTCCATCACTACACTCCCGAGACCCAAGAAGCATCTCGTCAATGGTGTGCACCTGGTGAAGGACCTCCGAAGAGGGTGCGGACAACGGCATTGACCGGAAAGGTGATGGCTACGGTTTTTTGGGACCAACGTGGAATAATTCTGGTCGACTACCTTGAGAGCGGTAAAACGATCACAGGAGAATATTATGCAAGACTGTTGGACTGCCTTTAGCAAGAACTCATCGTGAAACGGCCCGCTTTGCAGAAGAAGGTTGTCCTGTTTTACCAGGACAATGCTCCTGCACACAAGTCCCGGCAAGCATCGTCAAAACTGGCCCAACTGAGGTTCGAACTTATTGAACAACCTTCCTATTCTCCAGACCTGGCCCCCTCTGATTATTTCCTCTTCGAACATTTGAAGAATAGTCCCGGTGGAAAGCGTTTTTCCAGCAATGAGGAGGTTAAGGCTGCTGTCAATGCCTATTTTCAGTCTAAAGACGCGGAATTCTACTTAAGAGGTATAAAGGCTCTGAAATCTTGGTGGGAAAAGTGTATTGAGCATCTCGGGAAGTATATCGAATAAGATAAATTTAAAAACATGATTTGGAAAATTCTTGGTTTTCATTCTAAGAACTTGTAGAACTACCTGTATATATATATATATATATATATATATATATATATATATATATATATATATATATATATATATAAGCACATTATAGAAAACGTATTTGAGGCCCCATAGTTTGATTTGTTGACACTAGCATTATTTGGTGGCTTTACTTGAGTAAGGATGCCACAGCACTTAACAAGATTTAAAATCAATTTAGCTAAAAAGTGTAAGATAAACTGTGGCAATCCCCTACTTACCCCTTAAAACTAACTATACAATATAACAATCTTTGTAAAAGTAGCCTGGACTAATAATTGTTTACTTTCGTATCAACTAAAACAACACTTTTGAACTCAAAAGCGAAATGTATGTGTGTTTTGAATACTATAATTTTGTTCACCGGGAATGCCCGAAGCGGCTGCACCTGTTGCGCTCAGGCACTTTGTTTTACGTCTTTTAATCAGTTCATTATTAGCATTGCTCCCATTGCGACCACGATCTGTACTGTGCATGTGTTGATGTTCTGCGCGTTGATTTTTATCCGATGTATCTCACAAACTAGTTAAATATTCTTTGAATAAAGGTTACATTGTATTATATTGTAAGAAGATGCTATATAAAAAAAACATCTAACAATAATATTGAACGTCATATATATATATATATATATATATATATATATATATATATATATATATAATTTACTGGTTACAAGGAAATGTGTTAACTAACTCCAGTAGGACTTGTGAGGAGCGCTACCAGTCGAACTTATTCTCGAGTCAGCCCCTCATTGTGCCCATTATTACTGCAGCAGCGTTGCCGCTGAACCGCTAGAGATAGCCACTGAAGTAGAAAGTCAAGAAAGAGCCCTTTAGTCCCCTGTCGGTATATATATATATATATATATATATATAAATGAAGACAATAAAAAACTTCCATGTTCCTTATCGCCTTAGCTCTCGGAACATCGGAACTGTACACGCACCGCTTCCCTGCCTGGGTGGCGGGGCGGCCGCAAGGAAGAGTTACGTCGAGAAGCAACACTCAGGCCTAGAAACCAGATTTTCTCTACACTCGTCTATTCACTAGGATTGCGGCACGCATTGGAGAACGCACGGTCGGTCACACACGTCCGGCCCCGTTTACTCCGTTAGTGAACTGGCTGAGAGGAATCGGACAGCGAACCTACACGACAAGCATTGCTGTGCATGCGGTGTTGCATTTGATAATTAACTGTTAATCATCTGTTAATCGACTCAGTAATTGGTGCCGTTGTCACAGTACGAGTGGATCCAGTCGTGTGAGTAACAGTGAATCCTTGACAGATTAAGCATAACGGACCAATGCGGCTGCTAACGCTGCTGCCGCCACTACCAACGCCAACAACAACGATATTCTGTGTCTTATTTTGCTCTCATTTTGCAGTCCGTAGTCGATGATTGATTGTCACATTTTGGTCGGAGCTCTCTTGGTCACAAAAGCCCACAGACGAAGCAGAACTGTAGTCGCATCACCGGACATTCGGACAGCTTTGTACCACCATCACAGCACAAAATTGCAACAATAGCAACAACAACAACAATAACAGTAGTAGCAGCCGCAGCAGCAGCAACTACAAACGTAATATCTGACCATTCGAGGTGAGCGTTACACAACAACAACAACAACAACAGCAGCACCACGAACAACAACAACAACAACAACAACAGCAGCACCACGAACAACAACAACAGCAGCAGTGGCAGACGTCCACCTGTCAATTACCGTCAACCGCCAGGCAGTGATGCATCTAGTGTCACTCACTCAGTTGGTGACTGGTTATTAGAACGGAAGCTTGTGGTCAAGATGATGAGCAGTTAAGGATCGCCGTGCTCTCCTACTGCTGTGTTCGTATCTCACCAGCCACCGTAAGCGCGCGTGGCTGCCGCTGCTGCCGCCGACGCCTGTCGTTGCTTCTTCTAGACTGATCCCAGTCGCTAGACAGCTTCTCCCACATCTCCCACCTCCCACACCTGCTCTAACAACAGCGACGACTCCCCTGTCTTTTTACCTCCTTCCCCTGACTGACCCCTTTAGTAGCGCAAGGAACATAATCCAACCACCAAAAAAAAATATATATATATATATATATGTGTGTGTTTGTCAACAGTAATCCTGCTACCGCAAATAAGTGCGCGTCTTGTGGCGATGACATGTCGAGCACAATATAGCGGCAAGGTGGGAGAGAGAGAGAGAGAACGAGACGGCCTCTGTAGCCAGTTGGACGATAACGATTTCTCAAAGCGTGGGAAACTTAAGTGTAATGCTAGATCGATAGGTCGTCGCAAGTCATATCCCAAATATCCCCCTGATCAGCGCCTTACCGGGTCCGACCTGACACACTGAGAATGAACGCCGAGAGCAACGCAACCTGTCATCTACACATTTCATACAGGGCATACAACTACGTTCATTAAGCGAAAAAGCGTTTACATTTTGTATTGAGATAAGTGTGCACGCGCTATGTCCTGATTCTGAATTTTGGATTCACTGTAGCGATTCTTTTGTGGGTTTGAAGCATCTATGGACACAGCCGACAACCGTTTTTTATCATTTGGTTACCGTCAACAACACACCCTTCATTCGCCGTATCTAAATTGGAAACGATTTAAAAATAATTTTGGTGGATTTCAACTCACAGGCTACCGAATGTAAAAAGTGGCCTTACCACTAGGTTACGTCGGTTGGTTATGTAAATATATATATATATATATATATATATATATTTTTTTTTAAAGTAAATTTGTATATATATATATTTTTTTCTTTTTCTTATTGCCTTAGAATTGAACCCTCCCTTAAGACGATTTGCGTTTCCGCTCGCTGCCTGTGATGATTTTAGGGGTCTTAGAAGCGTAGCCAAGCTTATGGTCAATGAATGTATCTGTATATAAAATACCCGTGTATATATATATATATATATATATATATATATATATATATATATATATACTTATATATCGCAAAAGTGTCGTACCTCTCGAGCAAACGTGGCAGCGCTCTTTCGCGGAACCGCGGAGCTGTACGGCGACTGGAGAGCATCATGGCTGGGTAGCGGCCTTGTGTGCTGCTCACGTGGCGACAGCTGTGGCTGCAGCTGTTGTTGTTGCTGTTGAGTCAACATCGAGATGGTGACAGGATTAAGAAGCGTGACAGCAGGCGACCTTTCGATCTGGTCAAGTTCGGTCTCGTGACTGATGTACGAAGTGGACGAGACGATTTTGCGCCGGGGAGGCGGTACCGACCTGTGGCGAATCTTCTCGAGAACCTGCGCAACGAGTCAAGTCGAGTAGCAGTGGACAAACAGCGTTAAGGTAAAAACGATAATTTCATCTTGCATTTTTGTGCCCAACTTCTAACAACGGTCTAGCTTTTTAGAATACCAAAAAAAAATTCATTTTGCGGGCAGGCACTGTGTTCAACAGTGTTCAGCCTACGTAAACAATTACAGCGCACACTGCGTACTTAGAGAATATCCAAAAACCATTAAATCAGTCCTTTAAATACATTTATAATACCTTATCGTATATATTCGTGCCAGCTGATCGATTGCGAATGCCATTCAGTCATGTTGATCATAAACTGAACTGCAAAATAAATATACTAATACAATATTAAAAAAAAATATATATATATATATATATATGCAGTCGTTTCTATAGAATATTAAGGTATATGCATTTTACAGCAAACCTTCTCGTTATTTTTGGCGATATTTTCGAAGTTCTTAATTAGATTCAGAAGATTTGTGGAATGCGAGATTTTTGGCTGATGATCCCGGATCAACTTCTCGACCGCCGACCGAACTTTTTCCGCCCGTTCCTCTAGGAGTCTGCAAACAGAATCGGCCACATACGACGATATTCGAGAAATTAGCACACGAAACAGACAGTATAGGTATTTGCAATAAAGTTACAAGCCAAACGCCTGTGGTTATGCTCTACTCTAGTCAGCTCCACTACTCCATCTTTGACCTTTATCTAAAAAGTATTCGTAGTAAATTATAATATACTAATTTTGTATTACTTCCTGAGCATTAATAAGCGGCCGCTGGGTTCAAGCATCTCACACTACACAATGTATCTGCCACGTCGACCGATGCACTATTTGCTTCATGGGCTGCATTCATTCTTACGTATTTTAACGTATGAAACGTATGAACCGCACTAAACAAAACATTGTATATACGTGAATGTGTACCTACATACACACAGAGACAGGTATAATCGTACGATAATAATGCAGAGAGTCCCTTATGATGAACATAACGATGACACTGCATTTTACCCTCATCGTTAAACATCGATTAAACAGGATTAAGGTTGAAATAAACCGGCCTCTCACAGGGATCTGTCCACCAACCAAGAACGAGAGCTAAATGCAGCTACAGATTATAAACTTGGAACGCCGAACATCGTACACCATTGAGATCGCGCGGAAGATTCTAGTTTCCTTCGGTTGGTTTTGTCCTCGCTGATTCGGACTCTACGGAATGGAGCAGAGCGCACAGGTCGCTCAGTGCCAGAAGAGACATTATTATTATTATTATTGAGCCAAAAAATAACCTACAAAATATTGCCATATATTAATGTGTCGTCTTGTACTTGGCCGATTTTTCTCTCACTACTATTGTTGTCGTTGCTTTCACTATACTTCGATTGGTCGGTGAGTCACTATTTGAGGCGTTTGTGTCGACGTGCTATTCGCGGGTTCAATGCGACACAAACCACTTCAACACGCTTTTTCTTAAGACTTGCAAATGTAGAGTAAAGTTATGATAGATTATATATATATATATATATATATAGGGGGCGTGGTCTAGAGCGATAGACAGGCGTAGTGCGCTAGTCATGGTTGACATCTACCGCCAGAGTGGCGCCGGTTCGAGCCCTGTTATTGATCGAATTATCTTTGAGCGATGCTCATTGGGAATAGATGTTAAACCATATCGATGGGGGTCAACTACCATGCTGTCACACACATCTCAACATGTCCGTATATATTATATATATATATATATATATATATATATATATATATATATATATATATATAATTTTAACTCCACCCCTCATTTTCCATTGGATGCTTTCTTGATCCTGTGTTCGGTGAACAGTTTGGCGCGCCTTTCGTTCTGGCCCCACAGCAGCCATGCGGCGCTGTATCATTTCCAACTTCTTCTCATTCATATCATCTACCTCCACGCTACACCCAGCATAACAAAGCAACTGTCTATTCAAAGAGCTTCTTTCTCAAGACATACATGTATACTGAAAAAGAGAGATACATAGACAGCCCCACAAACCTATAGAACCACGTATACGTAAATTTTAACGTTACCCTACAACGTGTTTCGAATAACTGAACGAACACGTTGACATAAGTGTATCATCTTTTAATCAACTATTATTAAAACTTACACAAAAACAATCTTCCAAAACTTGATAAAAAATGTAAAACACATTCAATCGTATATATATATATATATATATATATATATATATATATGAATTATTCACCAGCGTTTGTGCATTAACATTTAAGCGTGACAATGAGTAAGCCGAACGCCCATACAATACGTATTAAGTAGAGTACAGCCTTCAGTCAAGATTCTTCTCTACACCTATTGGCAAGCCTGCAGTAATCTGATTATGATGCAATTAGTGGCAACGCTAATCGTATTAATAAAAGCTATTATGTGGGTGACGACGAAAACGGATATATATATATATATATATGTATTGTTAAAGTACCGAGCGAAATGGCTTAGTGGCAAAGTCTTTGTCTTGCATTCGGGAGGACTAGGTTCGAGACCCAGACCGGCCACTCTTAAATTGGTTTGCATGGTTTCCAATTTACACAAGGTAAATGCCGGAGTGGAGTATAATTAGCCATGACATGAAAAAAACCGTACACGGGCAATTGCCTTACGCGGAATTAAAAAAAGTTGGCCAATTGATCATGCTATGCTCAAAACAGGAACTTCACAAAAAATATCCATTACAGAAATATATGTGAACCAAGATGTGTGCTGCTCATTCTCGAATGTTGCCACCCATGCATTCCGAATACGTATGACATTCTACATCCTGAAGAGTGTACCAATGTAGCTAAATTCAATTAGATTATTATCATCCTCGGCAAAATATGAATACCCAAATATACTAATAACAATAATCATAAAACCGATGTAATATACGTTAAGAGTAGTTGATGATCGCCGCAGCGCTGTGCACACACCTAGCGATATACACCTATGCATGCATGCATTCAAATACGCACTAAACCACTTGCAAATGAGCAAACATATGCGTTCCTATCGTTCACATAAACCAAACGCTACCTCTGGTGCTGATCGGCGTTCTGTGAGGAGAAGCCGTTGTTGTTATTGTTTTGACAGGGATCTCCAAGATTAACGATATCCTGTTGTTGTTGTTGCGACTGAGGCGGCAGCGGCGGCCGTGAGAACTGTTTGCGTATCTCGGTGACGACCGTGTTTACGGAATTGGTCTCCGAACTCTCGGAGTTCGAATCTGACTCGATGTGGCGAGGTGAGCCCAGCCTGTAACATCAAGCGTGAACGTTGTTGACTTAAAATGTGTGATAATTAGTATTATTATTAATACAATCTCACGTACAACAGGTACAACACAGGTATTCTGCATTGAAGCTGCGATCGGCTTTTGTCACTGCATGTTGCTGTTATGATCGGTTATCATGAACTTGTTGATGTATATATATATATATATATATATATGTGGCGGCGTGGTCTAGGGGAGTGATGCGCTAGTCATGGTTGTCATCTACCGGGGTGTCGCCGGTTCGATCCCTGTTGTTGGTCGAATTTTCTTTGAGTGGGGGGAAAACCCTAGATATCTTAACATGTCCGGCCCTCGGTGCATTGAAGATATACCTCAGGTTAAGTGCCAACCCGTAGGGGACGGAGGATAGTCTAGAATTAAAAACAACCTCCTTATAAATGTTTTTAATTTTCTAATATATATATATATATATATATATATATATATATATATATATATATATATATATATATATATATATATATATATATATATATATACGAGTATATATGATTTCTTTATATAACGTTTTTTATGTTGTTGTTATTGTGGTCATTTCCGTTAGTGACATTGCTGCTGATATTAGTTCTGTCATTCCATGTTGTTAATGTTGGACAAGCAACAGCGACTAATCTTGTTTTTGTTATTGCGTCTGGTAATATTAGCAATGTAATTGGTGCTAATACTCATAATTAGCACTGCTGGTGACCTTCTGATGTGGGACGACATTTACTTGTTAGTTCGGGCTCCGGAAACTAACTGCGTACTGATTAGCTAACGAAGCCAAGCCGTAAGCCACTTCATTTTCCGCTTATGGTCTGTTGCAGACTAGAATTGTGATTGACAATACAAGGGAGATTTATATATATATATATATATATATATATATATATATATATATATATATATATTTATATATATATATATATATATATATGAATATATGAATGTATATATATATATATATATATAGGGAGATAGAGAGAGACTCGGCTGGCATGGGTCACGTTAAGCGAGGACGATGTGTTCGCGGCCGACCGCATACTACCATAATTCGCGGTGCTATCGACGAACAAATCACTATCCAACGACGATGACATTATCAGAAGGTTACGCAACAAGCAGCCGCCGTCGTCGTCGTCAACGCGTGTCAACCTCGCGCATCGTTCGCTTTGAGACGCCTACGACGGCCTGGAGGCCACATGACGGAAATATCGCCTAGCCGCATATGTGCTAAGCTGAGTAGCACCACGGGAAATTAACAAATCGGGGGAGTTTCTTAGGCAGATAGCTCGCGGTGCCTTGGTGGAATGCCCTTAGTTGATGAGTAGTCTTGCTGTCCCTTGAGATTATCGCGCAGAGGCTAATTGATGAGGCCCATTCCTCTCAGCCAACTTGACATGAACGTATCAACGTTGATGATTGAGTGGGCAAAAAAAGCGCAGACGACTTCTAAAAAAATCCTGGCTATGTACGTGTGATATGATATCTCCGAACAATGGTTCCAACAGGACAGCTCCTTCAAATAGCAAGTTTGCTCAAGAGACCTATTGATGACGACAGTGCTCAATTAGCAGGACATTCTTCTCTAACGTTGTTAATAAAGTGCAAACCCAATGTGTGACAAGAAAGGCAAGTTTTAACAATTAAAGCACTAATATATATATATATAGACCATGTTTATTTTCTGTATAATACATTATGTATATGTTACACATATCGCGATGGATTGGCTAAGCCAATGTACCTATATATACTTTACCTCGGTGAAGGGGTTCTCATTGGCAGATGAGGATGGTGAAGTGACACCGGTCGCAATGGTTGAATTTTTCTTCTTTGAGGCTCCTCGTAGTATTGCTCTTCAAGATCCTCTTCAGGAATTACTTCTAGTTCTTTGATCGGATCTATACAAACGCACAATCAACGCACATGTTAGTAACCGCTAACTGTAACTCTGTCAGGATAATAATAATAATAACAACAACAACGATTATTGCCATTATTATTAATATTTATTTTGTTACCAAATTATTGCCAGCCGGTAAATGTACAGATTTAACTTCTTATCTTGAGCTTCTCCAGGCTCCCCCTGAAGCGCAAAGAATAAAAATTTAGAGAAATCAACGCGCGTGAAGGTGAAATTTAATTTTTGTAACTCAATGAACATGACTAGCAGTGATTTGCTACTGCAGAGAGTCAAGCAGAAAATGCCAAATTCAAAAATAATGCAGTTGTCTCCCACGTATGCCATGTGCATATACAGCCCCTCTCTGGTAGATGAAAATTCTAGCGTTTACGGAGCTTGTGATGGAAGACATAAACAGCATATAGCGTGACCAGGTGACGCAGTTTTGTAGGGTTCTTCTCGGACTGAGATTTCATTGCCAATTTATTGTAGCACCACGCCGATAGGGTTTTGGATGCTTAGTAATTATAGAGTAGTAATTACACTAATTACAATTTGTAAAGTATTGGCCAACTGCATAAGACAAGCGAAAAAAAAAAAAAAAAGCAATATATATGTATAAAAGACTCCAGGCCTAACTATATATATATATATATATATATATATATATGACCAAAATACTCCACGTCTAACTAAAAATTACTCCAAAGTGCTAACATAACAGAGTTATATAAACAAAAATATGTCTAAAAGATAAGAATATGTCGTGATATATCGTACCAGCGTCGTACGCCTGCTACAAATGCCAAGTGTGTCAACGGATCTTACGTTTTCTGCGCATTTTAGAGATCTAGTCAAATGAACATCTGTACTCGTGAACATGATATTCCGTTGTTTCGTCATCAAAGACCTAAATGCAAGTATTCTTCTATACTGAGCGATTGTGTTCTCCAGACTTTAATATTGCTCACCCGTTTGGAGCCCAAACTTGTGCAAACACATAGGTATAATTGAGGGCGTTCAGAAAATATTCCTAAAATGCCTCTGTAGAAGATATAATATCGAGCTGAATGCTGTAAACCTTCCATCGATGTCAACTTTATTTAGAAACGACGACGCTCGGGTACAATTGCAGCTTGTGGCCGTTTCTTCGATATGACAATGAACACTCCTAGATGTCAAATAATGTTTTACCAAAGTATATTGCAAGGCTTGAAATAATAAATGATACGTGTGCCTGGTGTGTAACCAGAAAGTCGCACAATCTGCCAGCCCTAGTTTCCTCCCACCCTTTGTTCGGCAAATAAAGGTGTTTTCTATTGTATTACACTCTATCGAAGCTGCCAAACGTCATGCAATATGCAGACAATTCTTAAACTCAAATTAAACCAAAATAACTTTCAGGAACTCATTTCCAAACTGTTGTTCAGAACATTCAAATTATTATTTTTATAATGCATCAAATAACTCGAATTATCTGGCAAATAATTGCCATGCAGAACAATAATCATGATTGAGCCAACGCCTCGGGTTATGAGATGCTATAAACGTTGGCGGAATTTGTAACGTTCCGCTTTTTTACACCTATGTACATTTACATCCAGTCATCAATCATGCACAAATTTGCCATTATGGAACAAGAGTAAGTTAGAACGTCAGCAGATAATCAGACCTACTACAAACGTTAGAAAAGATTCGAATTTGGTGCCGCCGTGTGGTATGCTGCCAGTTTAACTGAATACACGATAGCGAGAATGGTCATTATATTGATCACGGAAGCAACAACATCAATGAAGCACATCTACATGGCGACAGCAACAACATCAATGAATCACATTTACATGGCGACTGCAACAACAACAATAATAATATTGCCATTAAAACAGCTTTAAGCGATGACACAAAAACACGCACGACGAAAGCGAAAATCACCACAACAACAACAACAACAACAAAATAACAGTGATAAAGACAACGCAGCAACAACGACATCAGTGTCGAGATGGCCGACCAACCGACTCTGTCAGCGACATTAACAAGAAAGAAACGGTGACAAAAGCCAAGAACTGTATTGAATGTAACAACAACGACGACGACAATAGCAACAAGATGAACAACAACAACAACACCCACGCCACGATTATGCCCCAGCAGCAGCAACAACAACAACAACAACGACGACGACAACAAAACAACACAATCGTTCCAGAAGCCTCAGAGCATACGAACCCCCGATGTAGTACTCGTAGTGGTCGACCTCATCCACACCGTCATAGTCGTTGTCGTCTGGACTTGCTTCGTTCTCTGGACTGCTGCCTTCGCCACACAGAAGCTGTTCCAGTTGCCGCTGTTCAGCGTTGCTGCTGTAGCAGATCTTGTTGTTGTTGCTGTTGCTGTTGTTGTTGTTATGATGATGATGATGATGCGTCGTAATGGCGTCACTCGTTGAACTGTCGCTTAAACCGCCCGAATCACCAAGCATCTGCCTCAGCTGAGCATCCACATTGTCAAAGCCACTTGCTGCCAGCAGATTGTGTACCTGTTCA
Organism: Dermanyssus gallinae; assembly: GCA_003439945.1. Lineage (NCBI taxonomy): Eukaryota > Metazoa > Arthropoda > Arachnida > Mesostigmata > Dermanyssidae > Dermanyssus > Dermanyssus gallinae. The sequence continues at coordinate 16,318 of QVRM01002793.1, forward strand.
GAGCAGAAAATTCAAGGAAAGAATTTACATATGTATATATATATATATATATATATATAAACCAGGTGAATCATCGTTTCCCTATGCTGTCGTGTATCCGCGAGGTAAGAAGCAACCAACGCAAAGACAAATTATTATTATTATTAATACGCTTTATTCAAGCAAAAGTTTAGTCTGTTAACATCAAGTTTCCATGGAGTTGGCGGGTTACTCTCCAAGGGAACATATGGTTTAAGTGTTTGCTTTGTCGCTACAAACTTTGGAAGAATGCAAAGAAAGGCATCAAAGTAAAGACAAAATGGCATACAAATCTATCGTAAAGTGTATCTGTTGAATTTGATTCAATAGCAGTTAAGATAGACTAACATGTAGAGATCGAGCAACAGATATACGAGAGCAACAAACTGTGAGAGACTAACTAATCAGCATTTTTTGAGCAGCTACAAGGTTAAGCCGGTCGACTCAGCGTTACATTTTCAGGAGGAATCGGACGAAAGCGAACGCGTTGACACGTCATGTACGTGTTCATAGGACACAACGGAGGAGCGCCGCATTCACTCGTGGCACACACGGCACGCACACGCGAATTACATCGTCCTTGACCGAACGACATCAACACTGATCTAATAATTGACAGGTCGGCCACTTCTACCTGCCACAAGTTCGATACCATAATTTTCGGCAGCCACTTAACCAGACTCCCTGTTGTATTTTCTTGTACTGTATATATGTATATATATATATATATATATATATATATATATATATATATATATATATATATATATATGTGTACAGTTACCGACTCATTAGCACCTTCAACTGCAATGGTCGGTGGCGGGGCGATCTCGGCAGGCCACGCTGGCAATTTTGCCGAGACGAGGAAGCTCGCGAAATACGCCTCAATAGGTTACCCCTCAAAAGGTTACACGTAAGTTTTAACCGCTAGCGTTCGAGACCTTGGGCGGCCCAGGCAACGTCACTCGTAGACTTCGCCACAGGAACGGTAAGCAGCTGAACCTCGCAACCGGAGACTAGAGTTCTGCGGCTTTCTTGAGGCAATGCCTCGACTTCGACGTCGAACGTGGGAACGCGGGGGCACGCTGCTAAAGTGGTCTCAAACCACTTTTGTTCCCAGTACACACGTTTTCGGGAGACAATTGTCGCTCTATTTGTAGTCTTAATAAAATTTTAATATACATATGTATACATACGTATATAATTACTAGTCATAACATCACTTGTGTTGGAAGAAGATACTGCTCCATTTCACAAATGTCCTTACATCTCGCATTATCACTATTGCGCAAATGTTAGCTACACACATCAAAACCCAGCTTTCGTTTGTATCAGCACGTGATAGGGCCGCTGAGTTTGATTTATTATCGGTAGTCTCAATAGGTCTAATAGTTTCTTCAGGCGCTCTGTATATATATATATATATATATATAGTTTCAAGTTTATTCACCATAAATTGGTAGTGTATAAAGTTCATATATATATATATATATATATATATATAGAGAGAGAGAGATACTTATTATTTGCTTGTACATGCATACCTAATTACAAGTGTGATCCTTTTGTATCAAGGGCGCTTAAGGCGACAGCGTGAGCGAACATAGAGTTTTCCACCAGTCTATGCGGCAACATGGTCGCTGACTCTTAGCGGTATGGCTGTTTCTCATCTATTCTCAGTGAGCATCGCTCCAAGAACATTCGATCAACAATGGCGATCAAGCCGGCGACACCTCGGAAGATGGAAACCATGACTGGCGCACTAACCCTCTTTTGCTATGCCACCATACATACGCCAGAAATATAACGTAGATGTTTGTATGAGCTAATACAGATTGTTAAGCTCGAATCTTTCCGAATAGTGCGTTTGTCAACTGAAATGCTGCCAAATAGGCGTGCTCTATATTTGGATCGATCGCAGACAGTTACGCGGAGTGTGTTATTCAGTTTCCGCTTTCATTCGCTTGCTTCTCTCTCCCCTCCGCTCCTCTCTCTCTCTCTCTGCATATATATGCGTGTAGAAACACCTACACCGTTGTGCCATATACGACGGCATTCGTAATTTGGTTCTCTTTCGCAATATATATATATATATATATATATATATATATATGTGTATGGTGCAACAGAAAGGAAAGTTACTAGCTGTTGCCGTGTTCTAGACATTTGATACGTGTATTCACGTGTTTCAATTTCGCTACGAGCGCGGTGGAGAGTTTCAGAGACTCAACGGCCGACAGATTTGAACGCTCGATGATCGGCCGTCAACAACTACGCGGCTCGGAATCGGAAAACAGTGTTATAGCAGCGACAGTTACGTGAACGCATGTTTTCTCTTTATATGTAAACCAGACATTGGTTATGAACGCTAAGCATTATTATTATTATTATTACTATTAGAGCAGCGGCCGTGTGTCCGCCGCCGTGTGTTATTGAAGAGAATTTGGCTTGCTTGATTTGCTGTTTGGCAGGGCCAAGTCTACTGTCTACTTCTACTACTACTACTACTACTTTTTCTACTACTAATAACAACGTTTGTTTGGTTGAAACGTAACCAGACGTTGCTTTCGTCGTGCCGACATCGACACAATGCACAATTACGGAGTTTATGAGGGGTCGAGAGCGAGAAGATGGAGAACAATTGGGAGGAACTTGAATTGGTTGTTAGACTTGATGACGTTAGGAGAGAGAAAAATAAACACACACACACACACACAAAGAAAGAGAGGGAAAATCAAGAAGAATGTTAATCGAACTGCACACTGCGTTAATCCATTCGTGGTTGCATCCAGCTCGAACTGCGATGCCAGACAACAAAATGCCTGTACTCGTCGAAAGAACGGCAGTCGCGGCAGCTCTCGAAGTAACACCACCACCATGATGATATCACTATCGGCGATTACGCGCTTTATCGACGTAGTTCTCAACAAGACGGCAGTCCGTAGTCAATGTATCATAGTTGTGATAGTTGTTGGCGTTCCTGCTGCTGCTGATGTTGCTGTTGTTGCTAATTTTGCTGTTGTGGTTGTTGTTGCTAATTTTGCTGTTGTGGTTGTTGTTGTTGCTGTAGAAAGGAGCTGTACAGCTCGGCTCGACACTCGGGTAATCGGACGACGGTAGCACAAACGACGACGACGACGACGACAACAACAACAACACCAACACCAACACCAACAACAACAACAACAACAACAACAACAACAACATAGACAATAGCAATCAAAATAACGACGAGAACGAGAACAACACTTGCAACACCCACTCATCGCTATTATCACTGTCACTGTTGATGTTGTCGACAATCACTTCAATAACGACACCTGCCAGTACCAATTGCTTAGGCAGAGAGATAGGCAATAGGCGGATAAAATTGACGATATTAAAGGCGTTGCACGGAGAACAAGTTGCAACAACGACTCAGCTGGCTCTTGCGTACGGCGGCCAATTCGAAATTTGCTACTACTATTATTACTAGTACTTCTATTACTAAAGTTTTCCGGCTGACCTTCAGCCAAGATTTAACGTCCACGGAACTGGTTTTCACATTGCTTCATAGACGGACCCCCATAAATACTAATGTGCAACGGTGGGGCTCGAACCCGCGCACCTATGTGTCTCCTCCGGTTGCAAAGCGCAGACTTTATCCACCACGCCACCGGGCTCGACAGTACTTCTATTACTACTACTACTACTACGACTATTTCAACTACTGGGTTCGGTTACGCAAGTTCGATCAAGCAAGATGGCTTAGTTGCAAAGCCTCTTCTGCTCTGCATTCGGGAGGTCCGGGTTCGAGATTCGGACCGGACACTCTTAAATTGGTTTTCATGGTTCCAAATTTAGACAAGGTGAATGCCGGAGTGGACTAAAAAACATCGACCGCGATGACAAGAAAAACCGTACACGGGCATTAGATATAGAAAACAATCGAAAATTAAAACAATGCAAATAAGTAACTAACACAACACCACGTTACTGCTTGACGAGTCTCGCGTAGGTGATCTCAAACTATTGCGCAAAACAACAATTTTTCTACAGATAGTTGAAAACGAGACTCTATGGAGAGACACTCTAGCAAAATTAGGTTAGTTCGCAAGCTGCTCACGGCCGCCTAACACGCCGAAATAATAGTGTAAAACGACCATACATACAGCATTATATTCTAACGGAGTATTCTGATGATGATGTTGTATTGGCGTGTTTAATACTGTAATCTGGTTTTTACATCGGACTTAAACCTCTCGGACGAACGCTCTATATAGCTTATATACGGCCGTATATTATAACTAATCAATCCCGTGTATACTACAATAAATATTTCTGTTTACATTTAGCCGCTTTTACGTGCTCGTCATACTGTTATTGCTTCTCACCGCATTAACAATGAAGAAGAGAATAATAATTTTACTCAGGAGGATTCGATCCAAGGCACGTAACGTCTCGGTTGTTTAAAAGCTCACACCAGCACTGCTATATATTATATATATTTACCTCCCGTAAGAGAAATTAATTATGGTAACTGGTTTTGCGCATACATGTATCGCAACAATATGACCAGTTCATAAAATTATCCATATTTGAAAGACAATAGCTTTAAAACATAATCAGAGTACTGTTACAATACGTCCCAGTCTCAACCCTATAAAACAGTGAACTGGAAAAACGCTCTGATATATGCGATCTCGGCTAGTCATTTCCGTTCCAATCGCAGGTGTCAAATCATATCAAGCACGATTGAAGTAAAATGTTTCTTGTTCAGTAAGCCAACGACACTTTTTGACTTAAAGGAGCTAACAACGAGTTCAGAGAAATTGATGCCACACCAGATGCTGCTTTGCTTGAGTTGCTATGTCTATCTACGGTATCAACTCACCGGCAGCCTTCCAACAGAGGAACGGAATGTCTAAATATAAAATTGTAGTAGTACTATATATATATATATATATATATGTGTGATTTTTCATTAACCATAACAACAATCAATGTCGGCCGAGTTAAGCACCCTGCTGCCACATGTGTGCTAGGGCTAAGTCTGTAGATCGGTTCATACGAAAGCCGAATTGGTCTGACGCGAGAAATTCAAAGAGCCTTCAGATAACGAGTTAGCTCGTAACCAACTTTTCGAATACCTTTGAACTTTAGTCAACAACTGAGGTAGGACGGTAGCTGGATCCAAGACACCTATCCCCTTAACCTCCTCATATTCTCGGGAGACTGCCGAGCAATGTAATTGAGATTCATGAACTATGGGAAGTAAATTGAGTTGACGAATTCGGCTTCAGAAAAGTACATAATATCGGTGTTAAGAAGCCTACGAGCTCTGAAGGCATTGTCGTAGCGCCGGGTAAGTTCACGCGCACTTACGCCGTACGTACGCCGTTTCGACTACTACTGATCTCGCACATGATCAGGAAGTTTGAACCAAGCTGCAGTTAATTTGCGGACATTCTGTAACAGGAACCGTCGTCTCCAATGGTAAGGATTTGATTACATTGGCTGATACGGCCGTTGGAGATTCCACAGCCACTTGATGCACCAATCTGGAGTCCATCAATACTTTGCGCTTCTAAATCTCGCAGGCACGCACCAGGTAAACCGCTGAGAGGGGTCAGCGATACTTTACAATCTACCTTACACTTGGCTTCATTTCTATAGTGGACGGCAAGATGGAGCAAATCCGCGTACGACACAACTAAGTTTTCGCCACCCAATACTGACCAAATCGTGGCACTTGCCGCAATCTTATGCCCAACAACTGAATATGTTTACGCTCATGTGTCTACACCCGCACGATAATAACCAAATTGATTAACGCCCATAGCTGGTCAGGATCGGCCGTGGAAGAAATCTGGCCAACTCGCAATATAAAATCAATACTGAGTAGTTTTATTAGACCACTGATTGGTTCTTTATATACTCGACATCGCTTCCAGTTGAGAGAGCGGAATTGCTTTTCACACACGTGAAGGTATATAATCCACGGGCAAGAGTTTCGACATACACTCCGCCGAGGTTTCATGAAAATACTCGCCTGCCACAATTTTCAGATAGAACCGTCACGACAAATCTGGTGCATTCGATGCCGGACTGATTACTGGCCCATCGCGAACGCAAAGTCAGCCACGTACGAAGGTGATGTGCAAAGATAAAGTTCGTGCTGCCTCTTCTATCGTACGTACAGGCATGAAGGGTAGCTGGCTTGGCCACGTCACGCGCAACGCCGTGGTCGTGTGCAGCACTGTGAGGACGACGAGCCCGCAATGGTGACTCCCTTACCGTCTCCGGAGACACAGGCCGTTCAGTTGAACGGGATATGGACAATTACTAATGTGAAATCAAACGTTTCGAAACGCTGGAGGCATAAAGTTAAAGCGCTCATCGGCTGTTTTCGGTGCCAACAAACACGTCGACAACAAACGCCTCAACACAAAACGCAGTCGCCTCGAAAGGCAATACAAAAAAACAAAAAAAACGATTGCGCGCGTTTTCTCACCTTCAAATAACCGGTGTAGCTTGTCCGATCGGATGCGCTTCGATTGTCGATAAAAAACCAAAAAAAAACAACAGAAAAACACACACACACACACACACGTACTTATCAGAACCTATTTGATGATTGCTGCCTAATTGTTGCACAACAGCCAAAACCTGCACCTGTTTTCCGCCACCGAACGTTAGCCAAGTATTAGTGTCCAAGCTTCCGACGACCGCACTCTTCTGGGCCCGGGTCGATCAGCTGCTCTGACCTGAGCCAGGCAGGTCGAGTGTAGGGCTTGACGCCCGTCGATTGGCGATACTGCACGGGCGGTGGTCGAATCACACCGCCACTGTTGCTAGCTTAAGCTTACCGCCATTATTCTCGTTATGATGTTTAACACAGCCCGCCGATAGCGACGACAACGACGAGCGAACTCACTCGTGGGCTGAAATAGCCTGTCATCGATCCAGACGACTCCACGTCATCGATCCAGACCAAGCATGCCAGAGGTAGCAAGCTAAAGTGAGAGATAGAGAAAGAGATATCGATGCATAGAGAGATCGATAGGTAAAGCGAGATATATATATATATATATATATATATATATATATATATATGTGTATATATAGAGAGAGAGAATGAGAGAGAGAGACGGCCAAAGAGGACGAGATATACTTCTGCTTTGAGAAAGGGCGTTCTGGGTCCGTCGGGGTGGGGGGTGGGGATATTGATCATATTGAGCGCCATTGGTAGCAGCCGTAATGCTAGACAGACGTGACGCGTCGGTACGACTGGCAAGCGATAGAAAAACAACCAGCAACAGCGGCAGCAGCACTAACAACAACAATAGCAACAACAGCGACAACAACAACAACAACAACAACGAGAACAGCAACAATGAGAACAATGCAACAAAAACAATAACAAAAAGCAACACTGATAATGACACAAACATGCCACAACAATGCCAACATCAACCACAGCGACGGGCAGCAACACCTCTCTTTACGCGATCGATGGTAGTCGAAGGTTAGGCACAGCGGCCAGAGTAACAACAGTTCTGATCATGATCCTGGTAGCAACAACAGTGGCCGAGAAGCGTAGAGAAGGGGGGGGGGGCTTTGTTTGTGAGATTGACTTATTAGTGATCGTATGACACTCCGGAGCGTCGCCGAGCAGAGCAGCGTAATACGACGCGACGAGAGAGGAGCGCCAGGCCAACCAGATCGTTCAACAACAAACAACCACTCAAAGTCACTGCTGTCCGCGAGGCTGGCAACAACAACTAAAGCAACAACGACAGCAATAATAGCAACAACAACAACAACGCAAACAACCATCATTTGTACATTCCAGAGCTGACCAGGCGTCAGAGCACAGGCGCACGCGACCGATATGAAGAGTGGCCACAAAAAGAAACGATATATATATATATATATATATATATATATATAATGAAGAGATGAACTGCGTGGTAGATACGAAGATTAATAATTAAAACGTAGAACGTTTTATAAAAAAAAGACAAAATACACGGTCCTGAAATTTTTGGTCGTAAGCATTGTAAGACAGAGAAGCACATGGCCCATCAGAGCTTGCCCACAAACCATGTATAGACATTGCTTGTGGCTTTGTAAGTTAAAAAAAAATGGAAAATGGCCGTCAATGGTCAGGATTTCACTGTCTCTACGAGCTTGCGAGGCCGTCGCTTTGAACTACCTGAGGATTTGCATACTTCAATGCATTACCTAGAAAGGCCATTCCTACCGATGCCGCGTTTGGATGCATGATCACGCGAGCGGGAACCCAAACATCGCCCGTCGTGCACCCCTGCGAAGCTTAGAAAGCCTTAAAGTCTTTAAAGGTCCGCTAGAGGAGACGACGTCATGTCATCATGTAGTGGGATACCGAACACCAAAGCTGCCCTGGTGGTTGATTTATGACAACATATACCAGAGTATCGTTCAATTTTTATATGCCCATGACGATTGACACCATTTTGAGGGTAGAGCACTGATTTAAAAACAATAAGCCCTACTTTGGAAACTTCTTAAAAGCAGTTACAGCGGAAAAAAAACAATACAATAATGCTGCAATGGTTCTCTGCAATATTTCGTTTACTCTACAGATGTCGTCAGCAGCTGTAGTGAGCTCTTTCACACTTGAAACAGATTTGCAGACGTGTAATTTGCAAAGGAGATAGTTCTGTATTAGACGTCGGTACGTTGCTGATGGTGGATAAAATAACAATTGATGTACAATCGTGAGGGATGAGGAAAACTCCTTCAGAAACACGCACGAATTAAGCGAGCCAGAAAGAGGAAGAGACAGAGAGAGAGAGAGAGCCCTTGCACGAGCAGAATGGCTGTGGGACGTTACGCACAAGCATCCATCGTCACTTGGTCACGTTAACGCGTCGTGGGCGGCGTAGAAGTTTAGAGGTAGAAAATTGTCACTTAGGCCGGTCGGTCGGTCGGTTGATCAGGCTTAATTAGGCTGGGTCAGGTGGAGTAGCCCTATAGAGTCGAAGTAGTCGCTGTGGTGAAGTCACGCCTGTTCAACTACCTAGGACAAGCAGGGCAAGCTGCTGAAACACGTCGCACGTCAAGGCCGGTTTGCCCGCGTCTCAGAGCGCCCGCTGATGGCCACCACCTCCCGGCGTCGAGCGTCGCTAGTGACGACAACGACAATCTCATCAACGGCCTGCCCTTTCTTTGTGTTTATTCATGTATCTGTGTGTCTATGCATGCCGACGTAATTACAACCGTGTAACCGCGTATGCACATCATATGTAAATATGCATCATATGTAAATATGCATCATATGTAAATATGTAAGTACGTATGTGTGAACGTATCTGTATGGCTATGTATGGCTAGGATGTACCTGTCCGCTAGTACCGGGCCGTGATCATTCGTTGGCTGTCACACAGGCCGACAGAACCACATCACAATTAGGTTTCCCCACGTTCCTGCCCGTTGCCTTCATCTCCTTGCCCTCTCCTTCCTTCGCCGCCACCAGTAACTATTGTTAACGTAAGATCTAAGAATGATAGGTTTCTGCGGTTTTTCCGAACTGCTCACTATCACAAAATTCCCTCGTCTTTTTCGTTCGTGCAGCTGATGATCACTACATCAATTCAATTCTTTGGTTTCAGACCACACAATCGTGGTTGACGCGTCTTAATGATTTCTATATGCATGTTTTAAGTGAATTTTTTTTCTTTCTAACCTGCATCTTTCACGTTACGTTCAAGCTACGTGCAACAGTGGAATCCGTCCAGAGAAGATAGATGTTAGCCCCTTGAGCCGAGGAATATATGTATATATATGTTCCAAACAATAATTACTAACAACGCCTACTACAACAACAACAACAACGACCACTGAGGCTCATCAGCTCATCATTGTCATTGCCATTCGCAAAACCGGCACCATCATAGCATCGAGTCGGCACAATGGATTCGCCGTATCTTCAGCACTGGCTTACCACAATAGCACTCAAAATGATGACCGGGCTTGATTGACATCGGGTAAGCCGGGCCTTGTCCGGCCATAACGCCGTACGTGCGTCAACTTGACGTCTGTCTGACCAGATACGGTCGACAGACTTAGGCGTCACAATATGACGTGACGGCAGCAAACTGTCATCGATATAGAACAACGACAACAACAACAGAAATAACAACAATAACTAACGGCAACAACAACAACGACAACAATCACGACAACAACAGAACAATAACCAACGACAACAACAGAAACAACACCACAACCACGACAACAACAAGTTAGGGCGGCGCACCGACCAAACAATCGATGCAATAAGCAACAATGCATTGACGACCAAACGGCACCTGACAATGATGCCCTACACTGTAAGGCCAAATTCTGCCCCTTCCTTGGCTGCGTCTGCTGCTGGGCTGAAGCTGCATTGCATCCACAGTTGGCTGGCCAAATTCAAATTTTTGTCTTTGTAGTTGCTATTGTTGTTGTTGTTGGCCACCAAGTGATTAGAAAACTGTTTAGAAGCAAATATAAAATGTAACACAAGAAATATGCTCCATACATGTATGTGGGAATGTTCTGTTGGTATCGTTTGATTACATAACAAATAGGTTGGTTCCTCTAGCCCGCACTATCCCGCCAATTTGCTCTCAATTCGTTACTATGTCAAGTACTTTCGTAAATAACCGCATTAAAAAAAACGGAATAATACAGCGAATGAAAACGTACTTACGTACAATGCAAAAATGAGTTTTTGCATATTTATTTCGAATACACCATGACTTGCAAAAGGAAGACATAGCTAAGTCGGTGTGTAGCAAGAGCATGCCTAACAGGAGCATTACGGCAGTCGATCTAACGTGGCCGCTTGTCGCATTTATATTCCCACATAGGGTAATAACTAGTATGAAATAGTAGTGGTAGTACTGATACTAACATAAATAAGCTGGCGTATGTAAAAAAGCATAAACATTTGTAACGGTCGTCAACATACCCCCAACAGATAAGGCAACACTAAAGAATCCGTGACTTCTATATATACCAAAGTCGCCATTTCGCCCCACTCTGTTTCACATATAATATGTCGCTTTTTCTCGATGCGCGGGGTCTTTAATGCAGACAGATGGAACCACTCGCCTCGAAAATAAGATACGCAATACTTGCGCAGAACCTATCATATTTGGCACAATTAAGATTTGTGGGCGTAATTGTTTGCACCCTTCAAAAGTTAAATGTGTCAATGTAAGCCGTCTCAAGCTGTCAGAATTCAATATCCCTTTTCTCCCCGATGAGCAGATCTACTTCGGTAGTCCGTGCGAATTCTCAAAATTTAAGCTGCTTCGTTACAGTACTATAATGAAAAAATATATATATATAAATACGTTGGATATGTCTATAAAATGAGTTTTAGGACAACGAATAGCAATTAACTCGCTAACTGCACCAACTGCACATGCCAAAGCTGTGCGTATGACGTATTTCCCGCCTCTATTCCCCGTTCCGTTCGCCTTTTGTTTTCGGCGTCAAATTGATACACGTGGACTTGACGCTAATCAGCTTCGTCACAGAGTCTGTTGTATTCGCGGCGGGTTTTGACTTTTGCGTCCAGTGCGTGATAAACAATGCCGATCGTGCTTGCTCCGGCTCTTTTTGGGTCAAGGAGGTGGTGGGTGATCGGTCCACGGGTTCAAGTCGAGTCCGAATAAAACACGTGTCGATCATGCGAAACAAAAAAAGGCAAAAATCCTTCTCATCATAGTTGTCGTTGCCCTCGTTGTTGTTGTTGTTGTTGCTGTTCTGGTTGTTGTTGTTATTGTTGTTGTTGTTGTTGTTGTTGTTGTTGTTGTTGTTGTTGTTGTTGTTGTTGTTGTTGTTGCTGCTGCTGCTGCTGTTATTGTTGTTATTGTTGTTGTTGTTGTTTGTTGTTGTTGTTGTTGTTGTTGTTGCTGTTGTTGTTGCTGCTGTTGTTGCTGCTAACGCCACTCTGACCACAAACTGTGTCGTCAATGCGACGAGCGCCACCAATCCGCATTAACGCCATGATTATCCATCCCATGCCAGAGATGCAAATGCACACAGCTCTGCGACTGTGTGCATTTGCATTTCTGCATGGATTTGCCCCCCCTCGCCGCCGCAGTAAAAGCGGTCCCGGACTGCGATACAACGAGGCGGTCGGAAAACGGACAGACATTTAGACGCCGATAGCCGACTTTAGCGGCCGTGAAACCGCTGAACCGTATTCGCCGCCGATGTTTTAGCTTGGCGCCGCCGCCGCCACCGCCGCTACCGCTGCCAACATATTTTTCTAGCCTTGACCCGCATCAGCATCGCATCGGTAGCATCAGCCTCATCACGGCCGGATGTCGTTCGCCTTCGTGGTGGCGTCGCTTTGACGCGGGGGCAGAAACATTTAGCGTTTAGCTGTCGAAGCTGAAGTCAGAAGGGGAGCGGCTGTGGTAATAGTAGCAACAAAACAACAACAAAAAACGCCACGGGAATGGTGGTGAACTGCTCAAACAGTTCACACACAACGACGCAACCAGTTTGTTTGCGCATCAGCCGCACAGCCGGACAGCCAGCCAGCATTCAGCCAGCAATCAGCAATCAAGCGATCAAACTAGGCTTCCCACTCACAGACAGGACAGGCCAAAACTGATAGACCTGATCATCGGGTGGTCCCGCGTCTCATGGACCGATCTGCCGTGTATCCGATGTAAGCAGGAGAGGCAACACAGTAAAAATTGGAAGAATTAAATCAGCTTGTGTAGTGGCTGGTGAACGGTTTAACGATAGTATTCGGATGTTGGTGGCAGAAGTTATTAGCTATCAGCACAAAGCAACACGCGCGGCGAATAAATACAATTACAAAAGTGACCTATGGGAGGTGGGTTAGAATATGATAACAGAATCAAGTAGTTGTGAAAGTACTAGTTATGGTAGTAAATGCGCTGACATTCATAACTGGCAATAACGACGATAACTATTAGTGTAATTAAGGCCGCAGGTGAGACTTAATGACTATATATATATATATATATATATATATATATATATATATGGGGATTACCTGATTTTTAGGAATGATCTGATAAAATGCACGATGCGTACTGGGCGTCGTCGTTAATCGACTTTTCACTCTTAGGTTCCGAAACAATAACTCTCGCTCAGTACTGAAAAAGGCACAGCGTTCGTAGAAATGCCCAACATCGTCAGCCTCTCTTGAGCTGAGAACATGCGGATTAAGGCGAAAGCCAGCTTTATCAATGCGGTGTGTTGGTAATAAGCAAAACAATAAAAAAAAAACAACAACAAACATTATAATGCCATCAATCCATCGACATTAGGGAGTATTGATTTTGTCCAGTATCCAGGTTGATCTGGCTTGATTGGTTCCTATTGCTGGCTGCATTTGTTTAGGGTATCTGTTTTGCAGATTAGTAGTCCCTTCGATCGGACGCGCCCATTGAGGGGCAGCTTAAAGGCATATTTTACTCTTGGGTCTAAAGAGGAGTTGTATTGTTGGTCCGGACGGAATCCGCGCGATGTTCAGCGCCATAGGTTCTTGGTTATTGTTGAGGAGACGGCGTGTTGTTGCCCTGGTTGTGCGCTCTCACAAGGGTAAGGCATATATCATGATTACTACTACTACTACTACTACGGATGCTAGGAAACTTAGTTGCTCCTCTGGTCCGCGGGAGAATTTTTCGCAGCTCTGCGGAGGCTTTGCCGCAGCTTTTTGCTGCATAGAGCACATGAGGTGTTCCTATAAGCTAGCCCTATCCTGGATCAAGCCCAGGTACTTAACTATGGGCGTAGATGTTCACGGGGTGCCCTTCCTGGCGTAAGTTTGCATTCTGTGGAACGGCGGTACAGGTGTTTAAAAGAATTGTTTTTGTTTTTCGTGAAGCCAATTCGCGACCTAACTTGTGAAGGTATTGTCCTATATCCGCCAAGGCTCCGTTGGCTGTTCTTCCGAGTAAATGATCGAGGACTGCTCGAACAAACTCTCGGAGCACTCAGAAACTCCCCGGGAATGTTGAAGTCTAAATACTCCATCGTACGTTATATGTGACAGCTCATTGGCAGTTGGTATTGATTTATCGTAGTACACGGAATACTCTCTTATCAAACAATTTAACAGAATCGCACTTTTACTTTGTAATAAAGCGACATGTCATTGCATTGCGTAAATTCCTGCTCTGTCTATGCGCTATAACCTTCTTAGTTGATGCTAAGATAGCCATAAAGAGTTAATAGTGTTGATGCTGTATAGTGCACTGTTACCGGTGCATACGTTCTATAACGGGATCTCTAATTAAAGAACAACAATAGAAATTATCTACCTAAAAATAGGCCCAACAAATATTTGCTGCATGCAACAGTCTGATAAAAACGTTTGTCAGAACGTAGTTGTGAATGGCTATCCTTGTAAATGTTCGGGCTCGTTTATCGTGCAAGCTGAAATCCGTCATTCATCGTCAGACGCTGCAGTACTTTATGTAGTTGGGTTTGCAAAACGAGAGCAAATAAGCGACGAAGTACGCCTGAAGGCCTACGTTACCCGTTGCACGTAGCTATTGGATAGCTTAAGCAGAGCCTTTCTTGCTTGATTTCTTGCTCCAGGTAGGGACTGATGGCACACTGACCGACAGTAGTATTTCGATACGTCTAAAACTGTTCCATTTGCAATGAAAGCAAATGAGAAATCTGCCGAAGGACAGCCAACATGGAGATTCATTGCAGTTCAATTCGATTGCAATGCAGTCAATAATTACGTAGTATTAATCCTGCCTCAAATTAAAAACAGTAACTATAAAAATGATTCGAGTGATTTAGCATTACTATCGAATGACTCAAAGTGGCAATTCATGATTTCAAAATGTCTACTCGTTTCTAGAGAGTTGAGCCTGAAATTGCTTTGCGTATGATATACGAGCAGAACAACTAACTATTCGGCTTTTCAGCTTCATCAACATCACCACCTTTAGTCGCGTCCTCCTTAGGTCTACATAACTGACAGCTCCAGTAAGTGGCGGCGCAGTCTAGGGGGCTAGTGCGCTAGTTATGGTTGCCATCTACGAGGGTGTCTCTCCTCTTTGATCCATGTTGTTGATCGAATTTTCTTCGAGCGATGCTTATTTAGTATAGACGACTTGAGGCTTCAGTTAGCTATCGTACGCACAGTTTGTCAATTGCTTTAACGGGTGTTTCCATTTATTTCGTGTGTTCTTCATCCGTACATTACCTGAACGGGGGCAGCGATAAGGCGCTTTCTCCTCTCATCAATATGACGTGCACGCATCACTTTTCCTAACGCATTTTGCACGTTCACACAATTCACCGTACCTTTAATATATTTGTGCAGATCACAATTCAAGATATTTCGATAAATGTGCAAACAATTAATAACTGCTTGCCGCTGCAAACTTTGCTCGTCTCGCACAAATTTACTAACTCAGCACCACTTAGTTTTATGAGATGCCATCTTAGTCAAATTGCCTCATACTTTTAAAATATGATCTTCGGCGTGTAGAGATAAGTAAGAATTTAATTCTTCAATTCTAAAGTACCTTATATTTGTACTAAGTGCTTGCGTAAGCATTGTCTGTCAAGTTGACGACAACCTGCCACCAACTGTGATGCAGTTACAAATCAAACATGTTTTTAGTGTGCAAAAAATGCATAAAAAATTACCGGGCGGCGGGTTGCACTTCCAAAGCTTAAGCAAATGAATCAACTAAAACAAACGACCTTAGGCAGTTACTCTTACTATCACCGTTCCAATGTAGTGGTATTTACTACTAAAAACGTTTTCGGGCTGACCCTCAGCCAAGATTTAACGTCCACGGAACCGCATTGCTTCATAGACGGACGACCCCCATAAATACAAATCGGTGCAACGGTGGAGCTCGAGCCCGCGTACCTATGTGTCTACTCCGACTTCTAGTAAAGTTTTCGGGCTGACCCTCAGCCAAGATTTAACGTCCACGGAACTGTTTTTCACATTGCTTCATAGACAGACCCCCATAAATACAAATGTGCAGCGGTGGGGTTCGAACCCGCGCACCTATGTGTCTCCTCCGGTTGCGAGGCGGAGACTTAATCCACTACGCCACCGGGCTCGACTTCTATTACTACTACTACTACTACTACTACTATAAAATTCGAAATGCGGGTGTCGTTCCAGTGAGCCCGAGTGCTGCCGGCATTTTCTACTCGCAGTTTTCCACTACCGAATCCGGCAGTTTTGGCCAGTTTCGTTTACCACTATTCTTATTACTAGACAGCGACTGCGGGCATCGTGCGGAAGGACGCGCGTCGCATTCTCAAGGTACGAACGCTGGCTGAAACGAGAAACGACCACGAGCTAAACTGCTAACCAGGATTTCACTGCCGTTGATTTAATCTTGACCACCGCCCAAATAATCCGAGCGGCGAATTCATTCAATGTAATAATTCATTAGACAACAAACCATCCGGCCAGCCGACAGACAGACCGACAAGTAAACAAGCAACAATTGAAAAAAATACGCCTTAGGCCTGTTTTCAGCGGCTAGCACTGCCGGTAACCGGCCCTACGGTCACCGCCCCGATACGACTGAAGGCACCAAGGCAACAATGATCAACCAAACATGATCAGCCGAACCAACAAACAAACAAGAAAAAATAAACAAGAAGCGAATACAACTACACACGAACTGGCCGGTTGGTCGGCCGGATTGTTTGATTTTTGTGGCTCGAAAACGATGCAATCGATCGTACGTACGAAATAGGTACGTCAATTTCGTATTCTAATGTCGAAAGTTTGATTATTTGTGGAACGAGATGACCAACGATACGATTCCCACATGGTGTGGGACACACGCTACGCCACGTGTATTCATTGATGAAAACGTCGAAACTGACGGTCGAAACCACGAAAGCACCCCATCAATGCATGCACCTTGCAAGCATGCCCCCTCCCTGTTCCTCCGTTCTTCGTCCATCCATCCCCTCTCCCGTTCGCCTCCGTCGGTCGTCAGGTGAGGATCAATCGACAATTGTCAACAGTACGTGCTCGTCAAATGGCATTTCGTTATTCTAGCAGCTTTAATTCCCCTATTCACTGTAAACATTGATATAAAGTATAATAATAATAATAATAGAAACACAGTACTGCAGCTAGTTAATGCGCAAGGTTTTCATTATTGTTGTTGCTGTTGTTGTTGCTGTTGTTGTTGTCGTCGTATATCGAGAACAGCAACAATACAGCAGCATGAGTAGTAACAGTAGTAACAGTAGCAACAATAGCAGCAACAACAATTACAGTAAAAACAGCAGCAACAACAACAACAACGACAACAACGACAAAAACAACAACAACAACAACGACAACAACGACAAAAACAACAACAACAACAACAACAACAACGACGACAACAACGACGACGACAACGACGAGTCGTCACTGTTCTTCTTATGGTTGTCATTGTGGTTGTTATTGTGGATACGCATTATTTGGTTATCGCAGTTATGACGTGCGTACGACGTATATAGATAGGCACGCACACCCATGCACTGACGCCACACACGACGGTAAGAAGAAGGCGTTACAGCAGCAGACTAGCAGCAGCGATGATGGTCATGGTGGTGGTCATGGTGATGGTGGTGATTGTGGCAGTGAATAGCGTGTGTAGTGAAACAATACCAGCTGTGAAAGTTTTCGTAGCATTCACGTTTCAGTTGCTGCTGCTGCTGTTGTTGTTGTTGTTGTTGGTGTTGTTTGACTGCTTTCGAAAGCATCGTATAGATGATTATGATGATGATGACGGTTGTGATCACGGCACGACCGAGACGACCCTTCCGTGCCTCCGTCTGGTTTCTTGCCTTATCACTATTACACTAGACTAGTGTGTCTGTCTGTCTGCATGTGTGTTGTCTAGCTCCCTTCGCCGAAGCTCTCTGTCAGTTATCCAGACAATAACTCTCCGCTTTCCGTCGTTGCCGTCGTCGTCGTCGTTGACAACTGGCGACGTTATTTTGAACGATTTCCATTCGACTGCTGGCTATAATGGAGACATATTTCCAACGCACAGATGTCACATCGCGCGCTGTGCTCTTGTTCCAGCTGTAGCTAGCTCCCTGCCAACCAGCGCACTGCGTGGACCCACCGCAGTTGTTAATGTTGTTGTTGTTGTTGCTAATGTTGTGGTTGTTGTTGTGGTTGTTGTTGCTGATGTTGTTGTTGTTGTTGTTGTTGTTGCTGTTGTTGTTGCTGTTGTTGTTGGTGGTGTTGGTGTTGATGTTGTTGTTGGTGTTGTTGTTGTCGCTGTTGTTGTTGTTGTTGTTGTTGCTGTTGCTGTTGTTGCTGTTATAGTTACTTTTATGTTGCTGTCGATTGTGTCTGCCAATATGTCGAGTCGACTGACGACCAACGTCACAAAATCACTTACATATCGCATACATAACGCATACATTCACACAAGACGACGACCTCCCTCCCTTACATGAACGAACGAGGGGCATAACAAATTCTTCACTTAGTTCTTGGGCTGTATGTGGTTACCAAACAAATGCATTTTCGACTGCATGCGGCTCCACAACAATGCCTTCCGCTCGTTCACTCTCGGAAAGGGGACATTTCAGAATCTTGTCGAAGACATACAATCACGACATCGTTAGAACAGGAAACCGTGTTTTAGTGTGACCGAATGAATCTATAATGTCACAGCTAGAATAGGACCTCCATGAGAAAATCATGCGCAATAAGCGTAGAAAGACTCGTGAGGCGAGCTTGACTATTTTCAAGTTTAATTTAGTTAAGGTCCATCTTCCGAGGGCCGTCATCTTCGTAACAAATTAATAGTCGTTATCTAGCTGATGACTAAATGGCTAGGTGCTCACAAAGTGTGTCAACAAAAGTCGACTTTATTGCTATACAGAAGACACATTCTCGAGAGATGCAGCAACAGTTTTCGGGGCAATACTTCAACCTATTTTCTATACACATGTGTTACAGTAGACTGCGTTAAAGTGGGATGGCAGCTCTCTATTTTCGAACAACCTGGTCAATATGACCGGCAGTGCTTCGGCAAGTGCACTTGCTTGTTCTTAAAATATATATTGACGTCATCCGCTTGACGCATAGCTATATTGACCCTTATATGCATGATATGCAAGAGCATTTTATACATTTTACTCTGATGTCCCCGAAGTGGCGCAATGTTCAACGAATATATCTTGTGTTCTTTTTTCGACGTTTCAAGAGCTTTCTTGGTTCCGTTGAAGTGCGCATACTGATTTCATTTTCCTAACCTAGGGCTGTCGATATAGCTGGTCTTCCGTGTATAACCATCGCTGCATTTAAAGTTGAGGTGTGGCGTTGTCTCCCGGTAAACACCACAGCTCACGCAGATCGGGTATATAAAAAAAAAAAAAAAAGAATATATATATATATACACTTTATTTTTACAGCGTTAAAGAGTCATTTAGCGGTGGGGCAACATGACTGCGACGTGTGAAAAGTGCGGAGATGCAACATGGGTGCGTGTCTATGTTGTTGTTGTTGCTGTCGTTGTTAATATTGTTATTGTTGCTGCAGACACCGTTTTATCGCCTACGTAAGTGTGCATCACGTTACTTCACGACAATTCTTGCCGTCGTGAAGTTGCGAATGGGCGGATGGGGGGGAGGGGGGGGCGAAGGGGGCGACGTTAAGATGATGCAGTTTGTTTGTGTCCGGGGGGCGAGAGCCATTGTCGCCCGGTCGTCCCGGACCCCGTTGTCGTCGGACTAAGTTGCCGCCGCAGCCGCTTCTGCCGCACCGTGTTCTATGCGTGCGGACTGATCAGCGGAACGTCATGACGGAAATTCCGAAAGTCGAGCTTGTTAGCTCCCTGTGCAAGTCAGACAGCCAGCCAGCCCGTAGCAGGTAGACACTCTTGGTTGGACACTACCTGTTCCTCTTGCCTTGTGGCGAGAGCGAACCGTCACTTGAACGCAATGAATGTCGGGCGGCGTGTAGCCGAAGCGAAATTGCAACGAGTTTGATGATGCCGCAGTGGTTGCTATCCGCAGTGGCGCCCTAACAACAAAAACCACCACCACACTAACAACAACAACAGCAACAACAGCAATAACAACAACAGCAACAACAACAGCAGCGATAACAATAACAGCAACAACAACAGCAACAACAGCAACAACAACAACAACAACAACTTCGACTACCACTGCTGTGGCGACCGGCAACGACGATTTACATGACCGTCACACTATTACGAGGACCCGTCACACTACTGGTGTGGTGTGAGGAGACTACGGCTGCCATAAGGATTACGCGTCTGATGAGGTAAATCCGTAACGAGGAAACAAATGCAAAAACAGGTGTTGTGTTCGTCAGGACAGCGCCATCACAGCGGCCATCACGAGCGCCCGCCAACAAATCACAACAAACGTGCCCCACTACGTGGCCACAACGAGCGACACACGAAAAAGACCTGCAACATTGGCAAAACAATTTTCAACGACAATAATAGAAATGACACTAATAACAATAATAATAATAAACATCATAACTATTATCATCATCATCGTCATCATCGTAATAGCGGATATCGTCATCACAGTCATAGAGAGTGACGACACGAACAACCACAATCACCTTAACAACAACATCAACAACAACAGCAATAACAACCATACCAGCAGCAGCAGCAGCAGCAACAACAACAATAACAACAACAATAGTAAGATCATTATCGAAGAAGAGAATGTGAGCGTTAGAACGTCGTTGATAGTGCATTAAATTGATAAAACAAAAGTTATCGCTGTAATAATGGAGTAATGGTGATGATATCACTAGAGCTAATATTTGTGCTGACGAGCACTGATGGCCTGGTGCATTCGTCTGCGCCTCGCAGTCGGAAGAGACACACAGGTGCGCAGGTTCGAGCCCTACCGTTGCACATTTGTATTTATGGGGTTCCGTCTATGAAGCAATGCAAAAAGCAGTCCCGTGGACGTTAACTCTTAACTGAGGGTCAGCCCGGAAACTTTTATATTTATGCTACCTAGCATAAGTGATTTATATTTATGCTACCTAGCATAAGTGATAACGATATGCCCTGCACGGGCTCGTCCATCGCCAAAGGCCGGAGGAGAGCAAGGACCGGCCAGGTGACTTTCTCGACTCTTTCGCCAAGGGACTCAAGTCCATCGTAAGGACACGCCGGAACTTCGCTAGACCACAATGAGAAGGAGCAACCTACTTTCAACTGTCTTATTTAACGTCGAGAAAGCATTTAACAGCTTTTCGTGGAAAGCCACACTTGGAACCCTCTGCAAGAAAAAAAATGCCCTTCCTGTCCATAAACAAACACCACACCCGCTGAAGAAACGAGCACCAGTCAACGCTTTGGAAAAGATTTGGGAGCAGGCTGTCCTCCTACGGGAAAAGTTAGAGCAATACTGGTGATGAGCCGGATACGCGGCCTTGCTCCCTATCTCTGCCTGAACAAACGATTAAGAGATCGCTAGTATAAACACGGCAAGGGATCTTGGGTCTTCCTAATCTACTCGGCCTACGAAACCTCACAACATGCGCATTTCAGTGGCAGAATTTATTGCACCTTGCAAGCCCCTGAGTGGCCAACAGACGCCCCTGTTGCAACCGCCAGCAAAAGACATTTGCGTCGGGCTTAGTAGGTCGGAACCTTGGGGTGATCATGGCGCGCCGAATGATCAGCAAAAAACTCTAGATCTGCTGGAAAGATCCCGTAGAATATGAAATGGGAGAAGCCTCCAACCCCCCGTCTGAAGGAGGACGCAACCCGCAAGACGTCAATGCACCCTAAGCCGGCGGCAGGGGAAACTGGAGGTAAGTGGCAGTCTCCGCACGGTCATTCCCCATACAAGACAGCGTAGACCAACCAGGGAGAAACTAATTTTCCACAAGATCGTGCCCTCTAATCGATATTAACAAGAGCAACAGCGCCCGATTTACCCTACATTCCACATGAGTAGTATCGAGTCTATGGTTCACCCTGGAGGCGAGCGCCGAAGTCCGAAACATACGACTAATAAAACGCCGGTGGATAATCTAGGATCAGGCTCGCCGTGGCCTCCGAGTACTAGACCCGCCAGCAGAAGAGCCCACCCCCCGGCTGTTTGAAGTTTAAGATTTGAAGTTTGAAGCTCAGTGATGCATGGTTGATATTGGTTGCGCATTAAAACTCAGATATATATATATATATATATATATATATATATATATCGGAACGGTCGGTGTCGCTTCGAGAACACAGGCTAAATGGAATTCAAGCGGCAAATATACACAACGTCAAACACCTCTGCGGTTTAGTTAGTCCCCGCCATCACGATTATCATGTTTGTAGACAATGAACATATGTAAGACAAGCAGGTCGAGTACATCTGTGTATCCCGAATGAATCCGTAAAGTAGAAATACACCAGATCGCAGCAAATTAAGTCTTGCGTATAAAGGGTAGTTTAGCTGTAGCTGGGCCGAGACGACAAGGTGTTGGTAATGATCAGCTTGCGCCTGTACTGATACTTGAAAATAAACTACGGAGAGACAAAAAGTAGATTTCTTTGCAAGAGCAAAAGAACTATAAATAAATGGCAAGTGGAAAAAAAAACGTATGAGACAATTCGCTGAAAATGTCGCCGCCGGCTGCCATTGCCTATCGTCAGTCGATCCTACAGCGATACGTAATGGGGCAGAGAAACAAAGCGATGTGTTAAATTGATGTGACGAGGTTTTGACCAGTTGCTGCTCCTTTTCGAATACTGAACTATATACACACACAACGTGATACGCTTAAAGCACAAACACAAACAACGTAAACACACAACCTTTCTGTTTGTTGCCGTGTTATGTCTCGCACGCTGGATCCATCGTCCTTACTACGCTTGTTTGCCGGGCTAGAAAAGACCACCATCAAAACGTATTCCTCTAGAGGAGCACAATCACAATACTTAGGTCATAGACAGACACCCATCACATACAGACATCCAGCCGCCCTCAAGCATCCACACTTTCACTGTTAGCTGCGCTAGCGGTATTGTAGTCCACGAGCCCGGCACCAACACTCCACTCCGGCCGCACGGATCGCGACACTTAACTAGTTTTTAACGCTCTCACTCACACAAGTGTACCACCACCATCACGACCACCACCAACACGACCACGACAACCTACGACGTTTGTACGTAGAAGTCTAGAAGTCTACGTATCTGCTGTTGTACATATATTGGCGGCCGATATAGCGGCGGCGGCTATATCGAATCGGCAGCGACGGCGATATCAAAGCGGCGCTGATGTCAATCGAAAGTTGGCCGTCGAGTTGAGCGGGCGAGCAAGCGCGTTCGCGCACGCGACGGCTGTGTGACTAGACTATGTACTGCCGCCTAAACGAGAGTTAAAAAAAAATAAAGTTAAAGTTGAGCCTAAAGTTAAGTTGAGTTCAAGTTGAGCCTGCTCTCACTGCTCCTCACACTGATCGACAGACAGACAGACACACTGTGTGGTTCCGGCCCCAAAGACGGTCAATCCGTCGTCCGTCACTCACTCACTCACGAACTGACTCCGAGAGACTGTGTCCAATCGTCGATTCCTCATGTCATCGTTACGCGAGCTATCATAGTCGCGTCTAGGCTGGCGTTTGCGTCGCCGTTGCCTGGTGTCTGGAACGTCATCGCGCCGGAAGATTGGTAGCGTCGGCGTTCTCATAACGCGTACGACCTATCTGCACGTGCAGAAGCGACAGCAGCAGCGACAGCATCGGGAGCAGCAGCAGCAGCAGAGAGAATTGCGGCAGCCGCGGGGACCAACCCAGGAGACTGACGCCACAACGGCTCTATACACGGTTATGTGATAAGACGTCGCCTATGTGGGCGACGACCAGCGACTTGCGTGCTTGCGTCCGTGCGTCCGTGTGTCCGTGCTGCTAACAACAACGACAACGGCATCAGCAACAGCAACAGCAGCAGCAACGTGCCGCCATAACAATCATAATAATAATAATAGCACTGTTACTTAGGCGACTCGGCTGCCACTGACAAAGCTGGCTGCCGAAGTGACCCGAGCCCCGTCCGCCAAGTCCGTCCTAGTTGAGGATCGCTCGATCGCCCGGTTATCGTTCCGTCGTTAGCCGCCGCCCCCCCAATAAAAGTGGCAAAACAAGAAGAAGCAATATGCGGCGATCGACGTCGCGTCAGTGTTATAGCGATCTTGTTGCTGTCGTCGTTGTCGTTGTTGCTGTTGCTGTTGTTGATGATGATGTTGTTGCTCTTGCTGCTACTGCTATTGTTGTTGCTGTTATTCTTGTTGTTCTTGTTATTGTTGTTGCTGTTATTCTTGTTGTTCTTGTTATTGTTGTTGCTGTTAATTCCATGCTGTTCTCGTCGTCGTCGCCGTCGTTGTCCTTGGTTTTGCTGCTGTTGTTGTCCAATCTATGCACCAGCAGAGCCAGCAGCAGCAGCAGCAACAACTGTACCAGTAGCAGAGAGTCAGGGGTCGCTTCTATGACATTTCATCACTTTATTCCGTGACACTTCGTATCCACGACGCCGACGCTCGTCCGCTACGTCCGCCGTCCCATGACCTATCCGTCTGATGGTTGGTCGGTTGTTCGTCCCTCGCTGGGTAGTGGCAGTGGTCGTGGTGGTAGTGTAGTTGGTGGTGGTGGAAGTAGCGGCAAGTGTTGGGCAGCGATGCCTCCCCCGACGTGGGGTCTTGCCTTCACCATCTCCCATCTTCGTTCGGACGGCTTCCCACGCTTCGTGTTGTGGTTGGTGGTGGTGGTGGTGTGGTGGGTGGTGCAGGCCTCCTCGCTCAAAGATGCGCCTTGACCCTCACTGCACCACGGTGTAAGAGGGAGGCGTGGGGGGGGGGGGGGGCAAACCGCGGAGCTTTGGCCACCACGAACCGCCGGAATCGTGTTCGGTGACACGACTGATCGGAACTAACTACGACTACTACGACACTCAAACCGATAGCGGGCGGCAACGGCGTTTGATGGCCAGAAGGAATAACAAACAGCCAACCACAACAACAACAAACATTAACAACACCACAGACAACAATAATAACAACAACAACCAACAACAACAACAACACCAAACAAACAAAACAACAACAACAACAACAACAACAACAACAAAAGACATCACAACAACAACAACAACAACAACAACAACAACAACAACAACAAAACAACAACAATAACAACAACAACAATAACAACAAACAACAACAACAACAACACGAAATGTGAACGCGTAGAAGAAATAGAAACACAAAACGAGAGAGTATTATTGCCAGTGCCTAGTGTCAACATATTATTATTATATTACTATGCACCTCGCAACAATGAGATCTTCAAGTCAACGTACTACTACGCCGTAATCGTTGAAGTCGTCCACGTAACGCTCGCTAGCGAGAAAGTCGCCATGTAACAACTCAATTGCGATAGTTTGCGGTGGCTTCTTTTTGTTGTTGAGGAAGCACTTGTCTGTTGTATACGCTACCGGCGACAAATGCGAGCGACTCACTATACTGTGGACCAAATATATAGCCACGCCCACGCCGGCTTCTCTGCCAAAAAAGCTGGCGAAATAATATTAAACAAACGTTGTTCATAGAATAGAGCAGACACTCTATTGGGCACGCCCTGTGAGTGCAGCTTTTATATACATGCAGCACGTGTACGACATGAATGACGAACGTACATTTACTCCAGTAGACTACGTAGACTCCAGCAAGCGTTACTCCCCACTGGTTAGCACTGTACCAACCGCAATATAACTGCGCACACGTACAAGCTGTCACGACAGCTGAACTTGTTACATCCCGAATCGAGGTACAAACGAAAAACAGCTGCACGTCTAATAGCAGAGTGGGCAGACCCCTATGATTCACTTGCATGCCTCTTGCTACTACTGCTGCTGCTGCTGCTACTACAGAGTGTCCCCACTAAAGGCGAATCATTCAATTCGAAATAATATTATATATATATATATTATATATAAGCCAAGTGGAATAAAATATAATTTTTTTTTCGTATATTACAATATGCATGTGGGGCACATCTTACGGAAGATTAGCTATGCCATGTATATATAATATATATATATATATATATATATTTGATTCCGACATTTTAATTTTGTCATATTAAAGTAGACATGTATAAACTAGTATGTATGGAGCAACATAGTTGGAAACTTGGTCCTCCTCGGCTTCGCTGGGACGCTTGGTGCGGTTTCAGCGAATCTCGTCTTGCAACTCTTTCTTCTAGAGATCGAAGTCGAACGATAAGATTGGACACAATGCCGAACTGATGTTCTCGGGCTTGCGGCCGCATTCTGGGAAACACAGAAAATATTCTGTTTTTTTTCTGTTGAGCGACCTGAGTAAACTTGCATCGATGGTTTGATATCAGTCTCTTCAAATTGTGCGATTTGTGTCGTCACTTGGAGTTGATGCACTTGGAGCATTCGGTCTCTCAAAACGTGGACGCAGTTTGCGAGCGGTTGCAGTAAAACTTTCACAATGTATGAAGAAATGTTTTACGAAACTAATGTAATGTTGTGCGAAACCAAGCGGTCAATTTTTCAGAATTGCAAACTGTCATCCACCATCAAACCGTTTTAGGGCTTCACTGCCAAACCACAGCAGCAAGTGTGGCGTCAAAGGACATTTTCCAATTCCAGACTGATCAGGTTAGACTACACATGTACCTACGCATCTATCGCATTGTTTTCGAGGCCATGACTCTGCTACAGTTTTAAGCAATGGCTGTCTAATTACATGAAGTTTTATTTTTGGTGGCACTCATATTTTTGTCTAGATAAGTTAGTAGGGCAGATCGACCATTTGGCTGCTAAACCACCCGCCTTGGGCATGAACATCAGCAAACCAATTAGCACTTTTGCACTACGATACTAATAATATTGATCAATATTCACATAGTCGCATATAGTTTAATACTGGACGGTTTGACCGAGATTGGCGCATTTTCTTTATTATTATTATTATTATTATTTTCTTTATTATTATTATTATTATTATTATTATTATTATTATTATTATTATTATTATTATTATTATTATAGCGCAACAAAAGCTACTGCCCCTGCTTTCGCATCTTGACACATCTGAAAGACACATCCTGCCATGACGGATTTGCGCTGACCACTAGTGGGGATCATTTTTGCTAGACTTTCACTACTACTCTTTACTGACAAAAGAATATGATTTCGCAACTTCTATGAGCTTATACGCGCTCATCCACGGACCGTGGAAAAGACGAGCCACCTGGCAGCAGGTATGTCGGCCCCATGATGTACGCTGGTCAACGACACTGTCAACCGCACTGTCACCTGGCCACCACTATCCACTGGCCGCAGAGAGAGCGGCTGCGTCGTATGCTGAGTCAATCAAACCGTTTTTTTTTTGTTGTGGCTTCGCTGCGAGAAAGACGAGAGAAGACGCAGGAGAGCGTTCGAAGCGACACCAGCTGAAGCCACCAGCCGTAGTCCAGTGGTTATGGTGGTGCCTTGAAAAGCCTTGCGTTGTATTCTTTTATTTATTATATATATTTATTATGTATTTATTTTTGTTGTCGTTATTGTGCGAATAATCCGCTAGTTCAGCATACAACCAAGCATCGCGTTCGCTTCACGCTAGAGCTAATTCTCTGCTAAACAGTTGTAGGCAGTCCGCTAAAGCAACCGCCTGCCAAGCCCCCGATCCTCCTTTCTCCCCCCTTCCCCCGAAGTACGCCGGACAATTTGTCGGACAATTGAAGTCCCCAACCATGGCGGCAGCCAATAGTAGCCATCCCATTGAGCTCGCAATACATATGCCGCGCCAGAAAGCCCCGATGAATCCGATGTTTCGCGCTTCATCATTCGCTTCGCATTCGTATAGCGAAAGCGCCGACCCGCACATATTCATTCATTCATACGATACGATACGGTCGACGATTTGATAACTACAGTCGGCCGTACAATCTGCCATGTCGTGTGCGCTGATAATAATAATAATAAGAATAAATATTTGCATTTGACATACGAGTATTCTACCAATACTAAGAAGAGACGAAGATCAGCGGACAACTTTGGGCAGACTCTCCATAATACAGTACAACAGACTTACGCTGACCTACATTTGAGGACACTCTACATGTTTTATGTTTTGCTCGTTTCGCTCGAATGTGACTATGCGACTTATCGGCAAGATATCGTGCTATATTCACCCAAACGGCGGGGCGTCAGTCATCCGGCATAACGGCAATTAGTACATCACATATTTATAAAACAGCTTCGTATAGACCTCCCTCCTCTCCCACAACCATACACACATACAGACATTTGTCTCAGATTGAAACTGCTCATCAAAGCAAAAACAGCAGCAACAACAACATTCACAGCAACAACATTCACAACAACAACCATAACAACAACAAGAACATTCACAACAACAACCACAACAACAACAAAAACATTCACAACAACAGCCACAACAATCATATAATAAGCGGGACAATTTGACTGCCATCACATTACAACACTGTGTCAACACAATGGCGACACGGTGTGCAAGTGACCGTACAAACGACAACTCCACACGTCTAGAATAAGCAATTAAACGCTCCTATTAAATGTAACAAGTCATGCCTGAGTGAACGCGCGGAAAGAAAAGCGCGCGCTCATCTCCATTCACGCAGTAGCGACAATGTCAACAAGCTTGTCTCGGCTTTCGTTTTGCTAAGGGTCAGTGGCGTGGTCGTCAGTCAGCGTTCATTGTCGCAGCCGGTGTCAAGTAGAGGCGGCGATTGAGTGAATGAATGACTGAATAGCAAAGGTGGTAGCGGTCGGCGGCAAGAAGAAGAAGCCACCGGAGTGGATCTCTCTTTCTCTCACTCTCTCTCGACTGCATCACCTTTTGTGTTTCGTTGGCAACGCCCACCGCCTGCTTCGTTGTCGAGTAAATAGTTCGTCTGTCTATTGGTCAGTCGGTCTCTCTGTTGTTTGTTTATCTGTCTATATATCTATACACACATATGTATGTATGTAATATATAGATATGTATATTTATATATATATATATATATATATATATATATATATATATATGTATAGATATACATATGTATGTATGTATATATATATAGATATACATATATAGATATATATATATATATGTATAGATATACATATGTATGTATGTATATATATATATAGATATACATATATAGATATATATATATATACATATATATGTATGTATATATATATATATTTATATATACATATGTATGTATGTATATATATCTATTTCCACCAGCTTGCTGGATGGATTTGCATTTGGCGTTGGCCACAAGACGGCGGTGACGACATGCCCCACGCACACGCACCGGGGGGCAACCGTTTACCCCTCGGTTGTGTCGCCGAAAGGACATGGAATGTGTACATGTATGAGTTGTGATCTAGTAGTCATGTATTCACGCCGTCGTCAGTAGTCCGAGTGCCGTCTGAATCAACGGACGGCACGCTGAAGACGTGGCGTGCGCAAACGAACGGGAACACGCACCGCTTCAGCTGTTACTGCAATCATTGCGATTGTGGCGGCAGCAGCGTTGTTCATTGTTCATCATCAAAATAACACTGTAGCTGCTGCTGCTGCCGCCGCTGTCACGGCACATCGTCCTCATCATGATGCTGCCCGATCAGGCTGGCTCGTGGTCGCCCAGCTGGCCCAACGCCCGCTCGCCTCCCTCCCTCGAGTCAGCCTTTGTTCTGTTCAGGAAGATGCCATGTTGTCGCATGTCATACACCGTACGCGTGTCGTGACGCTTGCACACGCAAACCTGCCCAATAATGACTCTCTCGTCGTGTCACGTGAGCGTCAAGATAAGAAGCAATATATATATATATATATATATATATATATATATATATATATTGCTTTAAAGCACCTAAAAACTACTTCGAATTGTACCGAGTCACGCACGCAACGTGTTTGTGTTTGGCAGTAACGTAAACCTTTTTACCTTCTCAATCTGTGAAGGTGACGCCAAAAGGTGTTACTGCAATGCAGAAGTAACTAGCGGCATACTGCAATAAACGAGGTCATGTTCAAACACCATGCATTTGGCACATTTAGTTCCGGAGATCATCCTGTCTGTCCCAATAAAGCAATCTTTAGCCCGACGGGACAACATTGGCACCTTGGCCAAAAGGACACGCCGTGATAGTCGACTGTACATGTTTCCTGTATGTGCCTGGACGTGAACGCGTGTAGACGACTAGCAGAAGAAACAAAGTTGATTATATGCAACGCGCTGGCGACCTCTTTTAATGTATAGCCGGTGGCGCTCGAAACAACATGAATCGCGTAGCTCATCGAGGAAAAGCAACCATTGGAAGCTCCAGTATACACTGTCTCACTGTATGTAGAGAGAACAAATGCGAAGGCAATTGCCATTTTAATTTCAAGAGATCCAAGCCTGTTGCCGGAACCCTAGTGAGTGAACCCCCCCCCCCCCCCCGCCCACAAAGACGTTTGGTGTACTAAGAAGTACAAAAGTTAGATGTCTTAAGGTACTCTCTCTCTCATCAGTTTACTTTCAACATATTACATTTACATGCAATAATTTATTACTTTCAGCTAATAATAATTAATACGTTTAACCTTACTTTAAAGGCTATGTGCCGCGTTAGGGTTGAGCCGGCGACTGCTGGTGCCGAAGTTGCCAGCTATCTCCGGCAGTGTGGCTGTGTGTACCGATTCAGGGCGCCGAAGTAAAGTGACAGTGTAATTATACGACATAGTCCACCCCAGTTCCCAGTGAGACCGCAGTACTGAATAAAATACTCTAATTCTCCAAAGCATCTACGTGAACGCAGCAATCTATTGTTTAGTGTTCAGCCTCCTCGGTGTCCTCAAGAACGTACCTGATCTTGTGTTAGCCTTTCGACAGCACTAAAATCGTGCATGAGACTGTCGTCGTAACCGAAAACGGGCGAGGTCGACGCTTTTAGATAAGTCGTACCATAGTCGCCTCCATCACCGCCCGACGGAGAGAGGGAACCTAAAAGAAAAAGAAGAAAAAATGTCTCCGTTTTTGACTTCGTATAGATTCAGTACCATCGTTTTCTGATACGTAACACAGGCCACGCGCATGTGACCCGCGACGGCTGGGCACGGAACCTGAGTACCTGAGTACGGGAAGTATATCTGCCACGTATAGAGCCAGTAATACAGTATAAGTTTATCCGGAACTCCGCTTTCCCGGATTCATTATTCACTTGACATGTTTTTTTTTGTATGGGACCATCTTCTGTACGGCAGAGTTATTTAACTTCAATATTTTTTTTAAATTAAATATTTCACTTCAATAATTATTCACTGAACTTAACATATCCATAGTAAGTAATCATAATAATGTATATCTAAATATACATGTCACCACTTTTTTTTTTTTGTGGAGGAGGGTTAAATGCAGTTACGCACTACTGCTACGAGTAGGAAAATTCGGTTTCCATCTCGAGCTGTGTGGGACTCGACCCCAGCGGATGGATGTTACGCTGCTGAGACCCATACCCACTAAACGCACCTCCCCCCTTAAGCTTCACTCTCTGATGGCCCAGGTCTCCATAGAACAGTGCTATGAGCCATCAGGAGAAGTGGCGAGTGCCCTATCGGATCAATTGGCCGGGGTCGCTCACGGGTTCCCCCACCTGTCAGGCGCACTTTGTCCCAGCCCTTGCGAACCCGTTTGATTCAAAGTTGCGCTTTCTTCAGCCGTGCTGGCTTCAAAAGGATTCTGCCTTTCCGTGCATCTCATGTGCTTTGTCTTTAGCACCTCCTGTGCTATTTCCGCTCCCAGTTCCCATGCTTGAGCCGAACCCAGGATGTACTCCACGAAACATTTCAGACAGTTTCGTGGAGGGTCTTGAACTTCAGGGTGGGTTATTCCCGCTCTGGACCATTTCTCGCGAATGTGTCTTATCGCTCCGGTTCTGGCCTCCTCCCATGCCTGGCACTTAAGAAGTGTGTGTTCTGGACCGTCTTCCAGGGCGTCTTCGCAGAAAAGACATATTTCTGATGGGGCCTTTCCAATTCGGTGGAGGTATGATTGGAAGTTTCCATGCCCCGTGAGAATCTGTGTCAGGTAGAAGGTTAGATCCCCTCCCGGCCTTGCTATCCATTCCTGTATGTTTGGCAGCAGTTTGGTCAGGCTCTTTCCGGGGGCCCCGGAGGGAATGGCGTCCCACTCAGCTTGCCATTCTTCTAAAGAGACTTTTCTTTCTCGTTCTTTGTCGATTTCTGTAGGTGTGCCAATGTCCCACAGCCGTTGTCTCTCGAACGCCTTGAGGTCCCAAGGAATGTCTCCGGCAAGCAGCAGAGCCGCATTTGTGCTGATCGTTCTGTACCCTTGTATTACCCTAAGGGCTGCGATCCTCTGCGTTTTGCGCAGGAGTAGTTTTGCTTTCTTGGTCTTAAGAGCCGTTCTGGCCCATACGGCAGCTCCGAAGAGCGCGATAGACTCTGCAACTGCCATTAGTAGTTTTCTTGTGCGAGCCCGCGGTCCGTGTACGTTTGGAAGTATCCTCGCTATAGCGTTTGCCGTCTTAGATGCTTTTTCCACAGCCTTTTTTAAGTGACATAAGCCCGTCATGGACGTGTCCAGCGTCACCCCAAGGTAGCGGGCTTCTTTCACGAACTGGATTGTTTGCCCTGCAACCTGTATGTGCAGCGGTCGGACTCTCTTCTTGCCAGTTAAGAGGATGATCTCACTTTTTTCAGAGGATGTCACCACTTGATAGATTATTTTGTCACCACCTGATATATATATGTTTACTTAACGTCTGTGTAAAATATGTCTGCAATAATGTAAAACATAATTGAACGTATATGTAGATATACTGATATATTAACCAGCTCACATGTGAATTTAAATAGTCTAGCTGCGCACTAACCATTGTTGCTGTTCGGTGAGGCGGTCACGAGGCTGGCGGGATCTTCTCGCGCGCGGACAGCCTGTTGCGTGAAGCATCGCATATTCCGGGTACACAACTTAGCCAACTGCAACTGAGAGGCACACAGAGCCGTCGACAGTTTCTCGTACTCGACCGTCGCTGGAGCAACTGACTCCAACTTTAGGCTTAGCGCGTCAAAGTATCTGCAAGAGCACATTGAAGAGAAAAGCCACATGTAAGTAAGTCCTAACCGTGCACAACTAACGATATATGCATTTGGTGCACCATGATGCCAATATTAATTTGTATATATTTTATAAATTATTAAATTCTATATTTGTTCTATATTTTATTTATATAACATCCGCTACCCAATAATAACTAAAATGGAGTATTGCCAAACCGGCGTACGCTACGGGGAGAATGTAACTTGTTCGGCTCAACCAACTTTCATCATTGCCAGGACAATGTGTTCTAAGACTTAGTCGACTAATATGTTCGACCATTATCTTCCTTTACATGCACAGCTAAAGACGCTTCTACTGCTGTGTTCTTAATATATATATATATATATATATATATATATATATATATATATATATATATATATATATATATATATATATATATATATATATATATATATAATATATATATATATATATATATATATATATCTATATATATATATATATATATATATATATAGTACAACTACTACAAACCCACACAAACAGAGTCTTTACAGACCGAGTTCCAGACGACTTATTCGCAACGCAGTAAAGGGCCACTGGGTGAAACATTTCTAATTTCCGATTTTACTTCCGAATGTACCTGGTGTAAGAGGTGTCAATTTGAACCTCGTCGTGTATGTAGGTCGGAACGGCGCTACGTGCAGCAATTGGAAACACTGGTATGTGCATCAATTCGCACAGCGTTACGTGCGTCGATCCAAGGGAGAGCACGCGCGACAATTCAAACATTCAAACGAAACACCCCCTAAGCGATTGAATGAGCGGCAAAAGCATATGATACCCACGCGTGATAGCTATAGGATGGAAGTATACAAACGTCCACTTGGATCGAGTGTTGCACTAGATGGGCAATTCTTTTTTTGCCGCACATCGCTTGAGCTAGGTTTCCCAGCAACAGGCGAAATTTGCCTGATTGTGTGGAAGACGACTGTCGATCGCCAATGGCCGATTCCTACCTAACAGATAAGCGAGAACGCGTCCCTGGACCCGTCAGCCCAAGCGGTCTTAGAGGAGACCCAGGCCGTCATAATCAGAAACCTAGATGAGTCAGTAAAGCCCAGAGGCACGCTGCCCCCCATGAGTTCTGGGCTATGGTAAGAATATTCGCAGAATTCATCCCCGATGCGAAACTAACCGCCGCACAAAGTCGAGCTCCATAAGTCGGACAGCCAGCCCTAATGGCAAGTTAGAGTGGCCAGATGAAGAAATCTTCTCTCAAGATCTCAAGAAGGCAGTACTGCGGCCACTCTCGATAAGGGTCAAGGGCCTTTAACAACGACGCTCGGTGTGCATCATGTATTTTACCAGTTAAACTATTGAAAAAGAGAATTAGGTAAAAGTACTTATTTAAACGATTGCTAAACGTGATGTGACTGCTTTGTCTCGAGACATTTATAAAGAGGAGCGCTAGAGTGTCTCAAGTTGTCTAGTATTAGCTTAGTCGAGGCAGGGTCGTCCAGTAAACATTTGAACCTTGAGGTAATTAACGAAAGATATTTTTTTGCCCATGCGCACCGTCGGCAGCGCACGCACGATTACCAGCCTATCAAAAAAAATTTACATGTATGTGCCGTATAGGCCACAAGATACAACTCACGTGTTGATATGTAATATTTTTTTTAGAAATCCAAAATCTAAAAAAATAGATTATCCTCCATATATATATATATATATATATATTCTTTGCGAGCGCTTGGAACCTCTGTTGAGACCGCTACACAAGAAACCGATTACTGGTCTCAACAACTACACAACACGTTCCATGGGGCACATTTAAAAAAAACACAGGAAACGCCCTTTGTACATTACTGAATTAAGGGTATACCCTACCTATCTGGTAAGGAGTATTTAAACCTACTAAAGCTCAGAATCAACGCACTACCAACGCGTGCCAGATTGACCAGGGAACGCCCGGGCTACAACAAACGTTGTAGGCACGGGTGTCATGCGCCTGAAACGTTGGCTCATGTCGCTCAGATGTGCGATACAACAAGAGACATGACGACCTTGTGTGGCGCGTCTTCTCCGCGAGAGGGGCCATGAGATGGTTCGTGAGCGAGAGTTCCGTCTACTGGGCGCACCGCGTCTTAAGCCCGACCTCGTAATAACAACACCTACCGAGGCCTGGGTTTTAGACGCCGAGGTTTGCGGCCCAAACAAGGGACCTGGCAAAAGCGCGGCAGGACAAGATCACCAAATATGACGTCGAGTTCCTAAGAGCGGCGCTCCCCGACCCGCAAAAACCTCGCTCACTATCTCTATGATTGATGTATGAGACTCCAAATTTGCGAGTACGTTCTTGGGGCTCGGCGTCACGAAGAGGAATCTTACGGATCTTACCGTCTCAACGGCGAGCACTGTCGAGTGTGCAAACGTATTGTAAATGGTTAATAAATCATCACTATATATATATATATATATATATATATATATATATATATATATATATATATATATATATATACAAAGTAAATTGGTTTAACGTATATCCGGACGATAGACCCTAGGAACCACTTGCATTTAAGCGGATGCTTGACAATGGCTCCGAGACAGCTCGAGCTTTATGTTTAATAATGTCGCGAACAAACAGCCGTTTCAACAGCGAGTATGCGCAAATTTCTCGAGATCATCTTTAATCAAAGCAGTAGTAGAGGCCAGCTAACTCAAAATATATACTCGATTGGTAGAGTTGAGGAGTGATAACAATTACATGTCGTCTCTTGGTATAAGTCCGTTCATCAAACTTAGTGTACAGCCCAATGTTTGTGTAAAAACGTTGATTCTTACACAAATGAGCGCTGATTAGCGAATGGCATGTGTATACGTATGTGATTATACGCGTTTAGGTAGATTACGCATCTGAGAAACATGTGAAGGATGCTCTGTTTAATACTGCTAGGTATGGGAGGCTAGACGTTACTTTTACCAAGAAACAGCTTTAGCTGTGGGCGGCAAACTGTAACTTCTGTGTCACGTGTTTGGGTAAACTAAAAGACACTTGACATTTTTCAGGCTTCTTAAGCCTTTACGGCTCCCTAATTGTCTAGGTCGTTGGGGAGTATTAGCAAAAAAGGCGGCCAGTTTACTGTACATGCAGCTATAAAGCCTTGACCTCACGCGTCGTGTAGACCATAGAACCCGTCACCGCCGGGACGTGAAGGCGATTTTCCATCATAAATGACCTTTCTCGCTTCTTTAGGCAACGCTCTAGCGTTCTCACCGCTTTTCCAGCTTTGAGAACACAATGGCTCGTTCAACAAATGGCGCAAGCTGACCCAAACTAATCCTCTATAAGACGCAACAGGGTTGGTACCAACCGTATCTCAATCGCACAGTTGGGAGATAGGGAACAATTGGAACATTTCGTTCGACGTCGTGTTATCTCTCTGATACAAGCAGGGTGGGTCGCTGCCCGTAAGCTCGTAAGCCATTTCTGCATATCTACCGCGGTATGCGTTGTTGGCCGGTTCACTTCGATAATCAACTTTGAAGCATTGGTATACAGTGTTTACGCCGACTTAAATTGCGTTTACGAACACTCTGTTTGGCCTACTGCTAAAACACGTCTGCCACGATTCAAGCCTCAGAAATGTTTATGGCGCGTCCGAATGACGGCATCCAGAGACGACCTTGCTCATAGCTTTGGAGCTGTTACCTTCCTCTTTACGATAGGCCGATAGCCGATAGCGATTCCGCCACGCCGCTCGTCCATAATATTGCTCGCATTCAATTCACATCAAACAGAATATCAAACATGTAATGAAGCGTGCATTTCTGGCAAAGAGAGGCGGTCTAGCCTAGAAAAGGTAACCTATTTGCATTCTCCATTATACTGGGACGACCTTCACTGGTCACATCGTTGAGACAGTTTGCACAGTTCCAGCTTCTCTCTTTTTGGAGAGGTAGGCGACGTCCGACGACGTGTCCGTCCCGGCGGCAGTGGCACTCTTCCACCTCAAGACTGTTCCAACGCCTCAAGATTGTTCGTCGCGATATGGCCTTTGACAGAGTATGGGAACACCTCACTCGGGCAAACTTTGGTTTGCTTAAAAGGTGTTTCACAATGTCCATGAAGCGAGTAAATTGCCTGTCCATGCGGGTAAAGAGCCACTTTGTGTACCTAATGTCAGGCTGTGCACCGGTTGTCGGGATAATTCGATTGAGGCTGAGGTCGCCGCGTACAGTGCCATTCAAAAGCGCTATTTCGGAATGGGAAAATATAGTTGAGCAGGTCAGAGGAGAGGCTGGAGACCTGAATATATTTAGCGCCTCTCACCTCTGGTCTGGTCTTGCGTGTGATAATCGCCACGTCTATACCAGATAGATAGTTCATGGCTATCATCTAATTTGTTCGAATACGAACTTCCATGTGGAGTACACGTAGTGCGTCTGTCGACTGTGTTTCAGGCGTGTACAAAAATGCATGCGAAATCGAATTCTCAAATAACATGCCGCGAACAGCTGACAACTGTATAAGCGCCAATGTTATAAGCATACTCAATATGAGTGAAAAACATGTGATGATGATGATTCGTATGCAAGTGTGGATGTACTATGCGGACGCATAAGGTCCGCATAAAGACACCTATCAAACACATATCTTTCTAGCTTAGTGTTTAGCATCGCAGCAAGCTGATCGCTGTGCCTTATGTGAGCATGTTCATTTATGTATGCGCAACTCATGGCGAAACCGTGCCGCTGATCTCCTGCACCAAGCCAGACTAAATCAGACAAGGTTATATATATATATATATATATATATATATATATATATATATATATATATATATGTATATATATATATTTCTTTTTCATTCAGTTTGAATTGTGATGACAAAACTTTCTGATCAAATGCTTGATCCTGCGCTTTATTGCTTTTATGATTATATATATATATATATATTTATATATATATATATATATATATATATATGTATATATTGTAAACGTCTTTCATTTACTACAACTTCAGCGCCTATTTCCCAGTCTTAGGAAATGCTACTTTAAAGGCTATGTGCCGTGCCAAGATTAA
Source organism: Dermanyssus gallinae (assembly GCA_003439945.1). NCBI lineage: Eukaryota > Metazoa > Arthropoda > Arachnida > Mesostigmata > Dermanyssidae > Dermanyssus > Dermanyssus gallinae. Next base: position 54,597 of record QVRM01002793.1, read on the forward strand.
GCCGGCGACTCCTTGGACTGCCGAAGTTGCCGGCTATCTTCTGCTGTGTGGCCGTGTATACCCCAACTCAAGGCCCCGAAGCAAAGTTACAGTCGTTAGTTCCACACCAACTCTATGCACGATTTGCGCGTACCACTCTGGTTATTGTTCCTTTACATAACAAACCACAAGATTTTGTGGCACATACCGTTGCTCGACGGCCATCGCGTTTTGGAGCGCGTGGACGAGCTCAAGCAGTGAGGGGACGTCCATAGCGACGACTGCGTCCTCGAATGTCTCGTCGTCGCCTTCGAGCAGAGCCTGAAGCGCGCGTGGAGACAACGGGGTGCGATCGCTAATGTCGGCCATCGTAAGAGCTGCATGATGATGATGATGGCTGTGATGGTTGTGATGCGCATGTGGTGAGATTCGTGCAGATGATAGAGCACCGAGGTGGGCGGCAGCGGTGCCTCCCGCCTTTGCGGGGCGGGAAACGCTTGCGAGGCTCGACATCGCTAAACCTCCGCCACCCGGCGTGACGCCGTTTGATGAAAACCTTTCGATGCACCAACTTGGTCGGCCACTGCAACGAAGTAACGAGAGAACAGCGACACAGTTAGTTAGTTAGTTAGTTAGGTGATACAAACGTAACTCCACAACAACAACAACAATATCGATGTGAGGACGTCGACGTCAGCAAAGGAGCAGGCACTAGCACTAGCAAACGTAATGACGGTATGAAATGGGAAGCAAATGCTACAACAACAGCTGTTCTTCTTTTCATGTGCCTTTATCAGGCCTAACACAAGTTCTAAGGCGCACACGACATGTTCGTGTGCGAACCACCCTGCTCTGTGCATGTTGGTTGCATTGGCTTGGCAGTATGTTTACTGAGGACCCTCAATGAAACGTACAAACAGTACTGTAGATGAAGCATTTTTCGAATTTTATTTCGGTGCTTACTCAGGTGGCGCAACGTCACGACTAACGAAAAACTAGTATTGAACTATGCAAAGACTGCGTATGCCTTAAAATGACCTTATGATATACTCATCAAACACAGTACGATCTTTGGATAGAAAATAAATATTTAAGATATTTAATAAACCAAGGTGTGTTTGACATGGTTCCTAATGCACACTACAACTTTTCACCGTAAACGCTAAGCCAACATCTGCTTAAACAAAAGTTTGCATCAATACCCAAGCAGTCTCGGGTTAGTCTCTGTAAGTGCTTCCTAAGTGCTAAAAGTTCCCTCTCCCACCATGTTGCATGGTGTGGACATTTGGCAAATTAATACCATTCAAAGTATATTTTGTGGGTAGATCGCTACATCGTACAGCGACGCAGAATAAACTCTAATACTATTTTACAGGCTAGATTGAAGAGGTACGCTGTGTAATCAAATAGTAATCAACAGCATTATCTAAATGTACATATACGTATGTACGTTAGGTGCAATACTAGTGACCCGGTTACGATCCTAGCAATCTGTTTCAACCAATGTGGTTTAGTGGTTTACTTAATACACATATTCTAAGTTTAAGCGTATTTGTAACCGCTTGCTTCTCCTTAGAATAAAAATACATTCTAACAGATTGTCATACATTTAGTAGATGATCTTTCGATTTCCTTGGGTGCTTACATATGTAGCGCTAGGACACGACTATACAAAATGTGCGTATGCCGCAAAAGAGACCTTACCACGTATTTCTAGCACGCTATACGATATCTAGACAGCAAATATATATTCAGGATACTAATTGGACCAACTTCCGTTTTACAGACTCTCTAATGCACACTAGGATTTCCCCTGCAAACCCTGAGGTATCTAGGCCTCCCCATACTTTTTAATCGGAGAAGAACAATATTTATAGTGAGAGTGAGTGTGTATGTATGTCTTCCTTTAATTCTTCATGACAACTAGTTAGTTACACAAAGGGCGTTGCTACTGCAGTATTGCTATTGTGCGTCTTTGGCCCTCTAAATCTCCAAAAGATTCCTGCTTCTTGTCTCCCAGAATTTCGAAAAAAAAGCACATACTACTACCGTCTAACTAGTTCTAAGTATTTTTACATGGCTGCCATCGATAAGAGTTAGACGGGGAAGACCCAATTTCCCTGAGTATTGCTGCACCAGGCTCCGAAGTTTCTTCGCTCAGAAGAGTCCCCGTCCAGGACCCAACTACTGAAGAGAGAGAAAGTGAGATCGAATATACTCTTGTAAACATTTCAACTTAGGAAATGTATAGAGTGACGTTAGAACAGGCAATTTCTCAACTTCCAATAATTTTGCTTTAATATATATATATATGTATATATATACGATTTGGTAATTTGGGTTGTAATATATTGCAACCTATATATATATATTTTTTTCCCCTCCAAATTCTTTAAATAATTACTTCACTCTATGGCGCCCACAAATTATTATTATTATTATTATTATTATTATTATTATTATTATTATTACTTTGTTCCTCTCGGGGCTGACTCTCAGCCAAGATTTAACGCCCACGGAACTGCTTTTCGCATTGCTTCATAGACGGACCCCACAAATACAAATGTGCAACGTGGGGCTCGAACCCGCGCACCTATGTGTCTCCTCCGGTCGCAAGGCGCGGACGCCTGCCACCACGCCACCGGGCTCGACACTACTACTTCTAAAAAGTAAAGTTTTTCACATTGTTTCATAGACAGACCCCCATAAATACAAATGCGCAGCGGTGGGGCTCGAACCCTCCTCTGGTAATTACTACTACTATAAACACCAGCACCAGTAGAACCACCCGTGAATTTAAAAGTTCATCTCACTTTATGGCTGCCAAAGAGCACTTCGTGTCAAACAGCTAGCTAAAAAATAGGCTGAAAACGACATGATATCTGCCCCGGGACAGTGAGCAAAGCAGCTATTGTAAATCATTAGGGAAATCAAAGGAGATGAGAGAGAGAGAGAGCGCGAGAGAAAGGAGGCAGAGCATTAGAAAAAGAACCAATGGTTGGCACAGCTCCAGTCAGCTGCACTGGGTGGCAAACCAAAAATAACAGATAGTTGCAGCAATTAGTATGCTACTACTACTTGTGTTTACGGTTTCCGACAAGTGAAAGGAAAAAATTGTTTTGGTTTAGCCTGTTTTGTTATCGCTGTCGTCGGAATCGCGCCAGCAGCACTTTGGTAGCAGCATTTCGTCTGTGAATAGTGTGTGCAAATGTCACGTTCAATTGCTTCTCCTCGTTGATTCGGTGCGGTGAAATGCAGAACTCAGGTCGACAAAGTCGACATCTGTAAACGACAGTCCGTTTCTGTCTGAACGTCTGATTTCGCTCATGGAGAGACTCCTCTCCTCTTCTCTGCTCGGTTTTTGTGGGACGACACAAAGATGAGAGCAATGTTCACGCGTGAGGGCGTCTAGCATATGCAAGTGCGTATCCTTACATTGCAGCGGTACAGGCTGTAGACGTAGGCAATGAGGACTTTATTCAATAGCGTCAAGCACACAACGAGTTAACTAATATATATATATATATATATATATATATAACAAACTGTAACAATGAGAACAACAGCAGCCGTTGTAGCATCAAAGCAGCAGCAGCGACCATAAGCTCATGGCAAAAATGTACATCGTTTGTACTATGAAAAACAGTAGTGAGAACAACACCAACGCCATCACACAAAACAGCGACGACAACAACAACATCGTGAACTTCATTATGATTATTAATATCAATATTATTATATTGCCTTACGTTGCTTTAAGTATTACACCCCAGCACGAAAGCATCTAGAGCAAATAGAGAAAAAATACCTAAGTGGCCGTCAGCGCAGTGGCTTTTCTCGGCTTCTCTTTCCTTCTTCCCTCGCTTCGGCTTCGATGTTGGTGCGTGTAGTGCAAACAGCGTTTGATGCCGCCCTTACAGATCACACTCATTATATATTATATATATATATATATATATATATATATATATATATATATATATATACGCTGCTATCACCACACGCACCAACATTAGGGCCGACGCGAGACGAAAACGACAATGGGCATAGAAAAGAAAAGCAATTGCGCTGTCGGCAACTGTGTGAGTGTCCGGAACGCCTTTAACACGGCGAAGTGAGGTGTCATTTAAAATGCTCGCGCGGAAGGGAGTGTCCGCGCTAATCGGTCCTACCTGGAGGATGGAGGCCTCACAGCTGAGGGCCGCCACTATTACGGTTGATATTCCGCCGGGCCAGGTTCTGCGCCCCGTACTCTGGAATATAGCTTACGACGGGCTCCTAGAGATGCCGAGGCTGTCTAAGAAAGCCGCGAGAGAAGTTGGATGACGGCCTACCACCACGAGCTGGCACCCCAGGAGACTGAGGCCCTATACTCCACTGGGCGAAAGAGAAGACACGGAGTCAACATATCGCCGGGCGGATTCCCAGTTCGGATCAGTCGGGACGGTAAAGATCTCAGAGTCATGCTCAACACGCAGAATCCCTACGGCCAAGAAGGTCCAGCAGTTAATTCGAAGCCTAGTGAAGATTCTCGTCCGCGTGGCCGGAACATTCGAAGACTGCTGGCGACCGTGGCGCCATTTGTCGCCCGCATTGTAGGCGGCCCAGTGTGGGCGGACCTAGCCTTACGGACAGGTGTGCCGAGCATATCAGACGCCATTGGCGCTGTCCGGTAAGATTCCCTGGCCAGCAAATGAGTGGAGCGGGCTCTCGACGGTGCCCTAGACCCCAGGACATCTCGAGAACAGACCATGACCGCGTGGCAGGAGGAACACTCACTCACCCCGGACTTGTGGGCCTAGTACAAACTCGCTTACGAAAAACTGTCGTACTACTACCGCGCAGATCGTCACGGGGCACGACCAGTTGCAGACCTACATGGTCATATTCGGGTGGACCGAATAAAATATATATATGCTATGCGAAGCCGAGGACTCTGATTATGTATAACATGCCTGGCTCTCGCGCGAGAGTGCGCCACGGACCCGAAGGCGATCAATGGCTTCTTCCGCGCAGGAATGCCCATACGATGACCTCTAGAGAGGTAGAGATGGAGGGTAAAACGTTTCTCATGGGACAGGGTCATGGCACGGAAAATCGAACACAAGAAGGCGCAGCGGGAACGGATAGAGAGTCGCCCGCGACACGGTTGTCGAAACGAGGATCTGATGAGTGGAGGACAAGGATAGCTAGGCTCTCAGTTTGATCTCGACGTACCTCCTCATGCCACGGCTGCACAGGCAAGGCGCAACTAAGCGCTAAAGGAGCTCATCCCTCAGGTGACCGACTAAATGCGGAGCAATTTCAAGTCGCTGTGAGCTACAGGGATGCAGGTGCATCATGCATCTTTGAAACCTTCTATAAAAAAATTACACATATGTATATATATGTGCGTTAAATTTTCGTCTGTTAGCAAACACCGGTACGCAAACATGAAACCTTAATTTGTAATAATAATAATAAGCCCTAAGGGACAAGCTAAATATAATTAACGGAACAAACAAGCCATAGTTCTTATATATATATATATATATATATATATATATATATATATATACATATATATAAAAAAAAAATATATACATATATAAATAAAAAATTATATATATATATATATATAAAGGTGCGATAAAATCGCGAGGAGATGACGGTTGCCTGTGACATCAATAGCTGCTGCCACAAGTAGTTTAATCCCGACTCGGTACACGCCCATTTCCAGGCATTCAACATTTTTTGTAATATTTTGTATAGATATGCTCTCACGTGTCAAATATTTACAGATTTTCTGATCAACGTCAGTACAGGTAATCTGTCCTGTTTTTAAAACACCGTTTTTTATCAGATACATATCTACACACAGACAGAAGACGGACACCTACATATTTAGGATAACTGGAAATCGGCGCGGCAGCAGTAGCAGAATCAGCAGCAGCTGTGACGGCGATGATAAGCCCACAGCAAATAATATGCACAAAGATGGTACCGATTTTTATGCTTGGCTGGCTGTTGTTGCTGCTGCTGCTGCCGCTGGCCGTGCGGTCCGCGACATACGTCGCTCAACACGTCAATGGGCGCTGGTCCCGGTCGACTGGTCGAAATGCACGTCGAATTCGACGATTACTCCTCCTGATTCCTGATTAGAATACGATTTGCTACGAATCGTACATCTTTAACTAGGCCGCCATGCTTTCCTGCATTTGCTGTGGATTACCCTCGAAGCGGGCTCAGAACTGACTGACTGACTGACATACAAACACAGACGCGACCATACAGACACACACACACACATATGTATATATACACAGATTTTATTGATAATTGATCCATAGAAAGATTATATATATATATATATATATATATATATATATATATATATATATAGATTGATAGATAGATGGCTAGGCAGATCAATCGATCGGTAGTCAGGCAAATAGCCAAAAGAATCATCCAGAAGAAGCTGACAAATGACCAACCATGATGGCATATGGCATGATGGTAAAAGTACAGATGCCTAGTCATCACGGCATGATCCACAGGTGAACAACCACAACGTGCCCCACAACGACACAACGACGTCGTGAAGCTGCTACGAGAGAAGTTCCTTCGCTTCGACCCAGCATCGCCGTTACCGCCGCCAATCCTTGTTTGCCTGAACGAAATACGCCGACGTCGAATCTGCCTGCCTCAAGCTCACCACCTAGGGACGTCATCGGGCTTGGCGGCTATGTACAGATGAAGTCGCAGCTGCAGCAGCAGCAGAAGCAACGCTCTCATTAGTGTCTGTTACCTACGATATCCCTGTTACTTCTACGACTATTACTACTACTATAACTACAATTACAACTACTTCTACTACATCTACTAGAGCTAATGTTCCGGCTACTAGTACTAGACTAATTAAGACAGTTGGAAAACCAGCGGGAGGCAGCCGGGTGAAGCCGGGAGTGGGCCACGCCCATCCTGCTCCGTCTAATACAGCGAGACAGCGAGATAGACGAGAAAACGATGCTCATCTCACACGCCAACATCACTAGCATCAGCCAGTGAAGCAATTAGCAACGAGAACGAGAAGCGGCTTATGACGCACCAATCGTCAACGTACACGTTGCATGAGGTCCCGCTTTCCAGTGCAGGTGGTTCAGCTGCCATGAAGCCATGTTCATTGATTCAACACTTCTTGTTCTCAAATTTGTCTCGTGTGTGTGTCGTTTTTTTAATTAGTCGTACCAATATGCTACACGAGTAGTAATTGCACAAATATTTCAACTAGTAAAACACTACTATTTCGGCCTGTTACCTCTACTGGTAATACCACTACTATAGCAATCTAACCAGTCATACGGCCATAAGAAAACAGTCGAATGGTTACTGGTCACCGACGGTGCACGGTGGGGAGTCAATCCTGTTACGCCCTAACGCCACATGCTGTGGCTATATGGATCTCCTGCTGCCCGTCCGAGCGGCCTGCTATTGACTGGGGCCAATGAGTATGATAACGATTATACACTTACGGTACAACGCAAAATCGTCGGACGTGAATTGTGACGTGAACCTCATTTCGCATTCGAGCACATACAGTCAGGCAGATAGTCAAGCAGATATTTTCGGCACAGCATAGCAGCTGGGCTCCGAACAAGCTATGTGCTTAATGGAGCTTGAAATTAATGTGTGCAATTGTGTTACAAGAAATGTCAATAAACAAGCAGACAAACAAACAAACACAACACTACAATAACCTTAGTACAGAATCTGACGTGTAAACACCTGCCGTTGAGCAAGGGACTGTCTAATTCCTTGCTGATTTTCGGTCGCTTGCCAGTGCATTTATGCCAATGATGACGATGATAACTGTCGCAAAAATGATCGCACACGAAAATCATCACACAGTAAACGCAGTGCTAGTAATTTAATCGAAACAGTCACACAGCCGCAATAATCAAGCAAAACAAAAAAAGAAGAATTAGCAACAACATAATGGCTGCTAGCAGCAAGCTACCAACAGCCACCGCGACAGTGCGGCTGTTGGCAGCTAGAAGTCGATAAGATAAAAACAAAAAGCAACAAAAAAACACAAAACAGGTTGTAATGAGGAACTGTGTTGCTCATACATGTAACGGGGTAGCAGCGTGAAGTGAAGTAATAGCAATGAATATCACATTAGAAATCACCACCAACAACAACGACAATAAAATTAGTAAACCAATGACAATACAAAAAAAACAATTTCAGAGCAGTAATAGCGACCGCGATGATGACGATGGCGAGAACGGAAAATAACGGTTGCTGAGCAACAGTAACATTTACCGTAACAGCAGCGACTACAAACAATTCAACAACACCAACAATAGCAACAACAGCAACAACAACAACAACAACAAACAACAACAACAACAACAACAACAACAACAACAACAACAACAACAACAACAACAACAACAACAACAACAACAACAACAACAACAACAACAACGACAATGCTGGCTGGGCTGACTGCATCGGACAGCATTCGCAACGTTCTCATAGTGCTCCTAGGTAAAGTCCTTGACACCCGAGACGACGGGGTTAAGCAATGTAAGCAGTGATCGGCAAAAACCCGTTTTTGAATGTGTGTATTTTTTATTAATTCTTTTGCTAAGAACTACCAGAGCACATGAGAAACAAGACCACAGCATCTACCCGTCGGGCATGTGTCCAAATGCCATCATTAAACCAGTCACTAACGCGACCACTCGTCACAATATTATCGCATGCCGTCTTCACCAGAACGTCCCGCTGATATATATATATATATATATATATATATATATATATTTATATTTATATATGCCGCCAGCCAAAACCATTGAGCATAATGTCTCTAACTATTAAGGCAAGGATGAAACCGAACAGATGAAAGCCTGAAACTAGAAATTAGCTCAAAAGCTCCATCATCAACCCGCTCAAAACAAAAAAAAATCTCCTGTTGAGAAGGTCAATTGGGCATATTGTATGCGCCTAGGGGACAGTCCGACCAAAGCAAACCTACTACTGCTGTACTATCCTGGCCTGCGTGGGCAACGTCTGACAACGAAAACATCAAAAAAGTGTCGCGCCTGGATCAAACCTGAACCAGAACTTTAGCGATTCGAGATGTCGACCGTGTCGTTGCTGTACTACTGTTATATCTCTTGCTCTTCTGCTTGCTATTTCGTGTTGTTGGTGTCGTTGTTAGTGTTGTTGCTAATGTTGCTGACTTTGGACGATATTCGACGCTACATGAATTCTGGCCTAGTTTTTTTGTTGGGTGTTTAAATAAATGTAATTATCACATCAGCATATCATTTGCGATGTGCTCGCCGCGAATTTCAACAAGATGCTGCTGCAGCAGCAAAACATTCGTTGTCGACGAATCAGGTCAGGTCTCAATATACTTTCTGTCTCGCAACAACAGAGGGGGAAAGGCAAGAAAACTAGAAGTAGTATCCGCTGGTTCAACAACAACACCGTGCTAATAATGTTTAACTGTCGAAGAGCCCAGCAGGGAGATAGATAAATCAAATTAGAAATAACGTATATATATATATATATATATATATATATATATATATATATATATATATATATATGAACGGTAAGTGATTAGGGACAGTAGCTAAGGTAAATCGTTTCTGAAAGCTGTATTAGTGTGTTTTAAAGAAACAACGTATGAAATTCAGTTTGGGTCTATCGGTACCGATGTATGTGCATGTGTGTACGTAAAATAGGTGCTTGCAAATACACGTGCCACTTGGTTCGTGAAAGCCCTCAGTGCGACAGAGTGTGCGATGAAATCCATAAACTGCAAAACGTGCCACTATATATATAGGATTTTTTATAAATTAAAGCTTATAAAAGTGCAGATAAAATAGAGATTCTGGCGAGCAACCTGGCGACTCGGAAGGGGTCAGTCAACTCACGCTAGAGGTGAGACTAATCTTGAAATAGGGTGAACGTCGACTGCTCGTGCGTTCAACCCCATTATCGCTACTGCTGAATGTACGTGCCCTAGTCTCGTTTGATCCACAAACCGCAGATTAGCGGAAAGAACGGCACCTCGGGAAGGGTCGCTAGAAAAATGCTGGCCGTCACAACTGTATGCAGTGTTCGCCTGCTGACGAAGCGAGATAACGTTGGCATTATTGACGCGGCGTTGTTTGGAGGAGCGAAATGTAGACAACAATGCTAATGAGAAACAAATTAAATAAGATTCTTCACAATTACATGAAAAACAAATTGACACGGTTCGAGACGGACGGCGATCGGGCCAGGTGGTGGAAGGTGGGCCAGGTATGCGACGATTGGTGAATGCGAAAACGACGGACCACGACGGCCAGGCGAAGAGGCTTTGGTTGATCAGTTCTATTTACAACGTAGGTTGGCATTGTTTAGTTGTTATTGTTGCTGTCGAGTTGACCGATGATGAAAAAGGGGTCGTTTGGCCCACACGAGCTCCGCAGACATCCACACAAACGTGGGGAGGCTAGCGGACAAGGTGATTAGCGATGCGTTGGACATGTCTTGCGTGCATTCAGGTAGTCCACCAGGCAGTACATATCCACCAAAACCATCGGCCACGCTTGACCGTTGATTGGCTTTAACAAATTATTAAGGCCAAAAACAGTCAAACGAATCTAATGGTGGCCAGCTCTGGCCGCTGCAATGACTGGGCAGATGGAAAGTAGACTATAAGTTCACCTTTCATCATTTGCAAAATGCAACAAATATATATATATATATATATATCGAGAGAGAGAGAGAGAGGACGATGAAAAAAGAAGGCAAAAAAATAAACAAGCTTTACTTGGCCATTTATTATGTCGCGCCCTGTCCCTAAAACCTAACTTCTATTTGTGAATTTGTAGTAGCCTTTCAACCTAATTTGTGGACCAATGTCGTGTCGTAGCATAGAATCTATCTATCTTTTCCTCAATAAAAGGTATTGTATTGGCACTTTGCATCGTATTCGATTGTACAAGAACGTTAAAAGCTAGGAAGGAGAAACAATCTACGGAAAAATGTTCATGCAAATTTATGGCCAAGGCAATACAAGAGCGTAGCAGGCGGTAGCAGCGAGAGTTAACAACAAGAGCAGAAGTGACAGCAGCAACATCAACATTCACAGACCTCGCTCCAAAACGGCGAGGAGCATATTTCCTCATCTCTTCTAGTCTAGACAGATTTAGTCTAACGTAATTGCAGTGTAGCCAGAAAGTAGTCGGCACAATAATAGTTGTGCAAAGTAAACTTCTTGCCACGCTGTCTCCAGATTGGTCCATACTTGGCGTCTTGCCGACTCGGCGGCCTTTTTTTTCTGTCAAGAACCTCTCTCGGCATTTTCTTCCTATTTTCTTCTTCTTCTTCTGTTCCTGCTCTGCTTTTCTCTCCCCTCCCTCCATTTCTCGCTCTCTCAGTGATGCAGTCTCACTGCCTATGGTATTGGCAATGGCGCCCACTATCGCCGCAACAGTCAATCCATCTACTATTATTAATCTAGTTAACCCCCCGAAGGTTTTGCGCCCAAACCCTTACGGCTAAAATGTTTCAACCTCAGCCCAGCTGCGTGAACTCCGCCTGGAAGAGGCGCAGCGAGGCCATCGACTCGACTTCCAAGGTTTGCCAGGGTGGGCCACTCTAGAAGGCTATACTATACGCCAAATGCTCATATGTCATACACTAGGCATTGTCATGTGCTCGTTTATTGAAAGATCGTCACTACAGTCAAGTGTCACTGCAAAATTGTTAGCCTACAAAATGATATGTGAACAATTGGACCACACTACCATAACTAACTATAAAAACAAAAGGTGAATAAACTTGAAATTACATACAATATGCCGTCAAGATCATCTCGCCTTTTAGCCAGACTATAGCGTTGTGAAACTTTATTTTTTATGCAAGAAGTTTCAGGCACGCCCGTGATGCACATACGTCGCCGGCAGTTACAGCCTGCAGCTAGTGTGAGACTCACAGTTGCTCAGCCCACCCCCTAGGGAAGTCGAGCTCGGTAGCGTGGATGGTGCATTAGTCTGCGCCTCTTAGGTGCACGGGTTCGAGCCCCACCGTTGCGCCGATTTGTATTAACGGGGGTCCGTCTATGAAACAATGTGAAAAACAGCTCCGTGGACGTTAAATCTTGACTGAGGGTCAGTCCGAAAACTTTGCTTTTTACCCCTAAGGCACGACGGAACCGCGTGGCATTACTTCGACACCCGCGTGGAGCGTTCTGATACTGGCAGTACATCATGGGCAGCCTGACCAGAGAACGACCGGAAAGCAGCCGCAACAAAGTAGATCCGCTTTTGCTGTCATTCTGACGTCCATCGTTCTAACGATAAGGGACGATTCCAAGCGCGGTCAACTTCGAACTCACGGCGGTCCACGAGGCAATGTTCGTAGTTGCCATGGCAACGGCTCGTCATCCTTAGAACGGCGCGTTGGTTAATTGTCGAACCCTTTATGGCATCGTCCGCACACTTTGGACGTCGCCTGCCCCTGATTTCTACCCCCCCCCCCACACACGCGATGCTCCAGCGCCCCCACTGGCGCAGCTGCCGCGTTGATGATGATTAATTACTTGATTGATATCCCTTACGTTGGTCATTGCTTTATTCACTATCATCATCATCATCATCGACATCACCAATCATCGTCACTGCCTCTACCATCATTGGCGTCACCATTATAAGAACAACAAATTACCAATAAAGAGCAAATCCACTCATCATAGTAGTGGAAGTTGTATGCAGTAGTAAAAACGACTCCCATACACGACCGTTATGATCAAGGCGTAACTACCAGTGCAAGACCATACCAGTGACATGTAGTAGTAGTATATAGACATTTCGACTCTTGATTAAGTTTTGAACGTATATAATCTTTTCTCGCAATCAGTATCAATTTTACACTA
>QVRM01002793.1:72500-92500 GCA_003439945.1 Dermanyssus gallinae
AACACCCCATAGTTTGGGATGTATATGCTTTGTATATGTATCAATAGGCGTGTGCTCCTACGTGTATGTATGCGTGACAGTTTATATATGGGCGTGTATATATACATAATTTGTTTTCAAATATTTTGAATTTTTTAACGTGTATTAAATGCGTATGGGCGATCAATAGATCCTGCAGTACGGCCGAAGCACTGTCGCCAACCGCAGACAGTCCACCACTGACGTCCCAAAAAGCATGTGTAGGCTGCACTGCCAAAGATGTCATCAGCCTAACTTTAAAACCGGGGAAGAAGCGATATGGACAGACCGTCCAAGGCGAAGCATAGCAAGGCGGCTAGCAATGCTCGAAATAAAATAAAGTCAGTTCGCCCTCAATCCGCCCGTCGTAAAGCGGCAAGTTCCTCCGCCTAAAAAACTAGCATATATGCAGTCACAGAGAATGATTCTTCTCCATGAGGCTCTTGGTCTCCGGGAGAACCACAACTTACATCCACCACTACCTCCCTACCTATCATGCACACATATGAAAAGTTACCTTGTCTCCACCTATCATACACACATAAAGTTATCTGCGACCGGTGTCCCTAAGATGATATGGTAATTCGGAACTATCCTACAAGTTTATGGAAGTAGGCGCCATTCTGCTGTCAAGCACTTTCTCGACTGCTGGAAACAGGCCTACCTAGAGTAGGTCTCTAGGTACGATCAAAGCAAGGTGGTCAAACATCTGCGCACATACATGTATAACTTATCAAGGGACTCGGCGACAAAAGGCGATACGAAGAAACAATACGGCTCAGCACATGACGACGTCTTTTAACCTCTGCCAAAGCCCAGAGAGGTACTCGCTTAGAAACAGGATCGCACTATCTGGCAATCCTACTGACATCGAAAAGCTTCTAACCCTATCTCAGGGAACTCCTTAAATGACGCACTAGCTCGCTATATATATATTCAGATTCAGATTCAAAGCGTGGTTTATTTGCGAAACTGCATTACAAATGCTTAAGTTTTCGAGAAAAAAAATGACATTTCATATATATCTATATATATATACGTCCCGCTCGATTATTCCAGATGTGGAGTCGTTTAAAAAGCGACTGGGATTTCCTAATAGCCTACCCGCTGACCCAATTCCTCACGCGCAAACACCGTACAAACAGAAAATGATTAGGAAAATATTCGCATGCTATCGGGCGGGCGGCGTCACCGCCATCATCATACGTTATTCTCGGGCATAGGCGCGGGCGTCTGCGTCTGACGCAGGAGGGAACCTGGTAGTTGTGAGTTTGGTCCAATTGATGCGGCGGTGCGTGTGAGGACATCATTGCGTTCTCAAAATCCCAAAATTCGACGATTTTGTGTCCGACAAACCAGTAAAAGGGGTTTTGCAATAGGAGCTGCGTACGCGGCAACACGCGTTCTTGTATCATAAATCCCCCCCCCCGCATTTTTTTGGAGCAAATCGGCATCAGTGATAAAAGAGTTGGTGCCATCGCTTTGAGCCAGAGACAAAGCAGGACAGTACGCAATGGAGGCATGCGTCGTCAAAAGAAATCAAAGGCGCTTCAACTCGGACGACGAATTGAAGGAAGGGCACAGTGGAGGACTGTCTCTCGTAACCGTTACAGGAATCTGAAGAAAAGAGAATCCTTCAGCTCGTGAAACAATGCGATAATTTACTCAAGACTCTGGTGATTACTTTTGATTAATAAAGCCCTCAAGCATACACACCGTATCGTCTCGTGCCTTTTCATTTGAATCCAACATATATATATATGTGTGTGTATATATATATATATATGTATGTATATATATATATACATATATATGTATGTATATATATATATATATATATATATATATACACACATATATATACATATATATATATATATATATATATATATATATATATATATATATATATATATGTATGTATATATATATATATATATATATATACACATATATATACATATATATATATACATATACAATCACCGGCAAATACCAGACTGGTATAGCAAGTGGAGCAACTAGAGAAACATTGTTGCCAACAAAAGCGCAACTACTACAATAGCCCTAACAACAGCCATTTCAACAACCTGAACGCCATTATCAGTGTCGATGGTGGCGGCACCAAAAACAAATTGACAACAACATCATTCATCACTACAATGAATGAAAAAAGTTGACTACGATCAATAGTGCAAATAGCACACTTGATGCAGTGCAGACGGCTGCACTGGACCCTGGATATGATTTGTGGACATTAATCGATCAGTTGCTTAGCGAATGAAGACGACGACGACGCAAGGGGTAGCTGGTTACTCGATACACACGACGTCGCCGACAACGGCGTTCACTGACCCGACGTCTACGCAAGCAGACAGTAGTCAATGGGCGTATCGAACAAAATCAATGAGTGAGAGAAAACCTCACCTCGTCGGCTCACCACTCGTCAAACGGCCGCTGTTGTACCACCGCCGTCCGCATTGCGTTTGATCAAATGTGTCGATGTCCGGGTTTTCTTTTTCAGCTGTCGGAGCAGAGGTGCCGACACGAGGCCAGGCAGTCCCGCCTAGCTTCAGGTTTATGGGAGCCGTGTCTGCCAACGGCAACGTCGATTGCCATATATCGATGCTAACTAGAACATGTCCAATATGACGATATATATATATATATATATATATATATATATATATTTTTTTTTTTTTTTTTTTATGGGACCGTCTTCTCCGGACGGCAAATTTATTTAAGTTCAATAACTCTTTATTGAGCTTGAAATTTCCATTATTACATAATTCAAACCATTATAACTATTCAGGTAATTTTGCAGAAACGGCTATCGCCCGTGTCTATATATGTATATATATATATATATATACATATATATATATATATATATATATATACATATACCTTTACAAAATTTATTTTTCGTGTATTACAATATGTATACATAAATATATATATATATGTCCGTTCTCTCAGCAGTGAGGCTCTTCATGCTTAAGATTGTTCCGGGGCTGATGTACGGTCTTGACAGGGTGTGGAACCACCTCACGCTGGCTAATTTTAACCAGCTTGAAAGGTGTTTTTCATTATATATGAAGCGAGTGCTCTGCTTGCCTATCCGAGCGAGGAGCCGCTTTGTGTATCTCATGTCAGGCTGCCCACCGGCTGCTGAAACAATCCGACTAAGGCTGAAGATGCCGCGTACAGTACCTTACGAATCTTTTATTTCGGAGTGGGAAGCTAAAGTCGAACAGGCCAGACGGGAGGTCGGTGGTTTGGACGTTTTCAATGCCTTGCACCTTTGGTCTGGTCCTGCATGTGACAATCGCCACGTATACACCAGGTACATTGTGCATGGTTATCACTACCTGGTATGTTCAAACGCAACCTTTCACGAGGAGTACGAGTTGTGCACCTGCCGGTTCTGCCTGCAGAGGTGTGTCAAGTACCATGCAGTGGAATGCACAGCGCTGGACCGAAAATCGCTGCACTACTTCTCTCGTCGGAAGCGTGAAGAAGATAGAGCAACATGAAGAAACATTTTTGAAATGTATATTATACTCAATTTGAGTGAAATAAACATAATTGTAATTGTATATATATATATATATATATATATATATATATATATATATATATATATATATATATATATATATATATGTGCAATACTGGCCTTCTTAAGTACGAATTTACGACCGATATATATATATATATATATATATATATATATATATATATATATATATATATATATATATATTCATATTGTAATACACGAAAAATAAATTTTGCAAAGGTATATATATGTATATATATATAGATGCGCACATATGTACATATTTATATACTGGCCCCAAAAACTTTACTTGCACAAAAAACCAAGGCCTAAATAGACTTTGGTGCTAGATGAGGACGACTTACGCCCGACGCAACAGCTAAACAATACATAGCGTCTTTGAAGAATGCGAACAACAATATGGTCCACATCCTTCGAGCACAGGAACAGAGAACCTCTTTAAAAAACGCATTGCGAACCTATGTGGATACTGACGGAAGAAGAATGTTGGAAAAACAGATCATTATGCGGTTGATTTCGAGCGATAAATACGTCCAAGTGTTCTTTTTAAGGCTTTAGTCCCCTTTAAATAGACAGCCATATCCGTATAGACTATCGACATGAACTAGTTGACAAAATTTTTTTCGAACTACACAACTGAAAATCAAAAGTGTTCATAAGATGTGTTCCCTCTCTATGTTTCTATCTTCTCCTCAAAAGAAACGAGTGCGTTTTGACAACGGAGCGTGCGTTGACAGCTAGACTATCAAAACGGATCAGTGGCGATTCCGCACAGAGGCAGGCGTGCCTAACAACAAATTAAAAGGGCACGGCCTATAAACGCCGATGAACGGAATCGCCCACATGACGCCGCTAAACAACATAGCCAAGACCGGCGACTAGATAGATATACAGCTACAGATAAAGCAGAGTAAAATATAAATCGACTCTTAGACGGACGTGTCGCCAGGCAAATCCAAAGTCAAGGTCTTTTCGTACGTTTGGCTGTCGCCTGGCAGTACAAGACAGTCACGGGTACGAAGATCCAAGATCATCCCTACCTGTTCATCCCGACCGGATTCACGACAAGATAAAGACAATGTTCAGTTTTGAATGCAACTACCTTTGCCCAACATAATATTCGTTATTACATTGCTTATTGCTGACATTGCTCTCAATGTGCTTACGTAAGTATATAAACTTTTGAGCTAACAGCTGTATATATATATTTGTATATATATATATATATATATATATATATATATATATATATATATATATATATATATATATATGGTCTTAAGAAAACTATTTTACTTCAAATAGCACGTATATGGACTTAAGTATATGCGTTTGTGTGTCCCCGTTTTATGAGCATGTGTACCTGTACCTGAATGTTCTGGAATGTAAAGCGTTGCTTACAACTATAATGATGTACACAATGAAAAAAAATTGGAAAACAGCAGTTCATACATATATGCAAACATTATCTATGTTTATTAAAGCACACATGTCCCGCACCTCGGCACGTGAAAACTTGGCTCTGTATTTTGACATTTTTATGTAAAGTAGGTGTTCAAACGCACAGCATTGGGGAGCGTCGTCAGCATACTATCTGACAGTTAAATCCGCTTTGTTGCCAACAATGGCTCCTAGTAAGCCCGAAGTCACAGTAAAAACTAGGAGTGAGGCGGGTTTTGATGGGACTAGAGTTCGCGGCGCAAAATTGTGATGTACTCTGTGTGTATGTAGATTGCAATTGCCTTATTCGTACATCTATATAGCAACGTAGTAGCGTTGTTGCAAGACAAAACTACGTAAGTAAATTTAATGATCTTATATATATTACCCGCACTACTTTCCATAGCAATGGGTTACGTATTTAACAGGGAATGGCAAACTTTTTAAGAAAACGCATGAAAAAGCCTATTATGGGGACGGAAATCCAGTACTTTCAAATTCATGCTCCAGTACCGAGATCAATATTCCATGCATTTTATATATATATATATATATATATATATATATATATATATATATACAAAGGCGGATCTGCAAGTTCTAGCGCTTTGAACTTTAAAGATTAAATCGAAACCACCAAGGAAATTCCAGTTTGCTTTGCTTTGAAGCGCCATTCACCATCTGGACATCCGGATTACTTCAGGAAATGATTACAAGAGACAAGACATGGTTATACATATTGTTACGACATCGAGACCAAAGCCCAATCCTCCTGGTGGTGCTTCCAAGGAGAGATCAAAGTAATTCAGACATGGCAGATATTCTATCAAGGTTATTTTGACTGTTTTTCGACTCCGAGAATTTCTTTTGTTGCAACCTGAAAAAAAAATGAAGAGACAACGTTTCAAGACAGGAGGAGATAAAGAAACATTCGCAGGAGCACCTCAACTCAAATCAGAAAGATGCATTTAAAACATGTTTCGAAGGGAAGGAAGGCAGCGCAAGTGCATTGCGGTGGGCGGGAGCTATTTTGAAGGGAACAAAAACACTTTAGAAGATTAAATAAATATTATTTATTTATACCATCATAAATACAAGTCAAGAACGGCGTTTAAAGTCGTAGCACGCCTTACTGCTCTCAGCAGGTGTTCAGAAGATTGTCCTTTGAGCAGGTCCGCAGTGTGTTCTTTCCAGAAAATACTCAGCCTCATAAGATATTTATACCAATTATTATTATTATTATTATTATTATTATTATTATTATTATTATTATTATTATTATTATTATTATTATTATTATTATTATTATTATTATTATTATTATTATTATTATTATTATTATTATTATTATTATTATCGACAGAATGTGAACAAAAGCGAACTGCCTCTAAACACGGTCGTAGAAGAAAAATCCATTTCAGACAATGAGTTCAAACAGCGTAAGTCGACATTGTTGTTATTCGTACAAGCAAAAATCTCTCTGCTAAAGGTTCTATGTTACTGTCGTTGTCAATGGATATGTTATGAATAAACGCAGTTGTTCAGTTTGCTTTTTGTTGTCATGGAGAAGCAGTAGCATGAATTATAGTAGCATGAATTGTTGTTGTTGTTGTTGTTGTAGTAGCAACAGTAGCTGTTGCTGTTGTTGCCACTGCTGCCACTGTTACCAGCCCCACTAAACTACGAGACTCATCATAAATGGAACATGAACGAACCGCCGAAAAAATGCTTCGTGTCTGTGACACGATCCATAACACGACAGCAGTAGCAGCAGCAGCAGCAGCATCAAGGAAACAACACCCGCAGTTACAATAAGAACAACGACACCACTATCACCATGACCACCAGCACCAGCAACAACAACAACAACAACAACAACAACAACAACGTCAGTAGTAGCAGACGCAGAATCAGCATCTTCGTCAGCCGCCGCCGTCGTAAAGGCGTCACTTGAGCACAGTGAGTAGGATGTCTTCATGCCGCACTGGAGGGCGTCGGCTGTCGCTCGATTGACGGCGATCCGGACAACAGCGGCGATCCGGCGGCGGCGGCCACAGCACCGAACGAAGCTACGTCGGGCCACGACTCGCTAGCAGAACCACGCCAGGACAACAGCTACAAACAGACACGCTGCCATCAGGCAGCCGACGTCGCGTCGCGGCCTCTCTATGTATATCTCTACCTCTCTCTCTCTCTCTCTCTCTCTCCCTGTGTCTCTCTCTCTCTCTCTGTGTTTCTGCGCAAATCATTTCTGGCTCGATCCCTCGTGACCGGCTCCCCGCCGACATCTGACATGATGTCGACAGGCACGCATCGCTGATGCACCATTACTACAACACTAGTGCTATTACAACTACCACTACTACTGCGGCTTCTGCTGCTGCTGCTGCCGCTACAGCTACGACGATTATTGATGTTCACCGGTGATGAAAATGATGATGATGACGATGACGATGCCAACAACAGCAACAGCAACAACGACAACAACAGCAACAGCAACGACAACAACAGCAACAACAGCAGCAACAATAGCAACAACGACAACAACAGCAACAACAGCAACCGCAATAACGACAACAACGACAGCAACAACAACGACAGCAACAACAGCAACAACAACAGCAACAACAACAGCAACAACGACAGCAACAACGACAGCAACAACGACAGAAACAACAGCAACAACGACAACAACAATAGCAATGACGACAACAACAACAACGATGAACACGGCAATAACAACAACAATAGCAGCGACAACAACGGTACAAACAGCAATAACAACAAGAATAATAGCAGCAGCGACAACGACGTCAACGACCACGATGACAACAACAACAACAACAATTTCGCGTACTTTTTCACCAGCAGTCTCAACTACAGCTCCAACTGCGGCTACAGTAAACAGCAGCGCATGGCGGCTCAAGTTGTTTAATTGAATTTAATTCAACTTAGTAGGATTACACGGCGTGGTAGGCGTGTCGCACCCGCGAATCACACACACAAGACGAGAACACCTCACCAACCGCCTACCACATCATCCCTCGCTCGGGGCCTTTTTAGACACATTCTCAAATGAAGTACTATCTTCATGTACCCTTCATACATGTGAAGTGCGCTATATATATATATATATATATATATATAAGGGGTGTTCAAATAAAACGTCGTAACAACCAAATCGATTGTAATTTGAATATGCCGCCGCTTTGAGATAACGTAGTGAAACATGTAAGAACGCGGGTGGGGTGTCGGCCGTGGTTGTGCGAATGGCGGACGCCTTCGAAGAAGCGAGCAGTTGTGTGAGTTCCCGCTCCGTTGACGCGGCAGTGCGCGTAAAGACATCATGGTGTTGGACCCCGTTGGACAAAGTTCGACGATTGAGAAGCGCCGAGGTGTTATAAGATATCTGCCTGCGGAAGATATTCAAGCGGCCAATATTTATCGGCAGAGGGTGGCGGGGGGGGGGGGGGGGGGGGGGGAGGGGTGCCCGGCAAGTCACTGAGAAAGTGAAGTGCCGTATTGTTTGAGCGATGACCGTGGTATTGCGGTTCCATTTTCCTAAGCTATACTGTCATCACTAGGGTCCATAATAGGATTACGGTGTATGGACGCTGGAATTACAAATGCTAGCGCTGTCCATATTCTTAGTTTCTGCGGTTCAGTTCGTATATATATATATGCAAGAACTATTGACTCTATCTAGGTACATATGCATATATGCCGTTATCATATACTTATTTAACTTATAGTAGGGTGTAAACAATTGTCCCCCAATTGTGAACGTGACGATAAACTACATCAGCCCTAGGTTCAGACCCAGGTGCCAAGCTCTGCCGTGGCGTTACCGCGTTGTGTATCCAATGACAGCCATTACCGGAAAAATTCACAATTATTTGTATGGATACATATAAACTGGTAAATGGCCCATGCAAAGGAGGATGTAACTGGCTACCAGCGCACAGATATGATGTTTATAGCTGTAACAGAGAAAAACGATTAGCGAGCAATAGATAGCTGGCTGATATGGCTGAACGACCCGCAGTTCGCCGATGTTTGCTCCGAATCCGTGCGCTAGTTTATGACGGCTCCTCCATGTCTAGACTAGTCACGGGAAATTATATATACGTACAGTAAACATGCATATACTATCCCTCTGAATTCGCTTTAGTGAGGGTATTTTGTCTGGTCAAGCGGGACTCGGAAAACAGCCCAAGAAAGCACGGCCGTCTTAATAGAAAGTTGATCGTTGTGGCTCTCCTGACAAAGTTATCATCATCGCCATTACGTAGAAACGATAATTAGCGAGTTCGTTTATAGTCATTAAACCTCCAATATATGCGTCGTTTAATGACTGCACACACATTATATGTGCGTGCAATATATATATATATATATATATATATATATATATATATATATATATATATATAAACTAAATAGAGACCCTTTGTTGAGACTACTGGCAGCTCAGAAGACTCGCCACCACGTACAACCACGTCCGAGCGGCCTACCAGGACGCTTCCATGCTGATGGCATCGACCGATATCATTATGCCAAAGACCGGTGTCCCGCAAGCAGGCGATCCGTTGAAGCCGTCCTTTTTCTACCTAGAGGGGGGGGGGGGAGGCGATCGACTAAAACTAGTTGATACGCACTACCTAGGCTTCTTCCTGCTCCATTTTGTTTTTCTTTTCAGCTTCTAGATTAATTTACAACTTGAGTGGAATGAACCCACGCAACTGGGCCGATTCGACGTGCGCAAACCCAACGACGTCCCGTTGGGTTCGACGGTGGACCAGTTGCTCAATAATAATAATAATAATAATAATAATAGCTTCTAAGCAACTAGGCATAAACATATACATAATTGTGCCACTAATATAATCATTTCAGCGGCATTTTTTCTATGAGTGGGTCGGTCCCATGTCGTGGATAACTTCCCTAGTCGGTTAGCGAAACCAAAAGCACTCAAAAAGTAGAAAGTCCAAGGGTCAGTCCAAGTAGCACATTGTGATGTGCCATCAAACAAACAGGCCAACAGTCTGCAATGTCACTCCGACCACGGTCCTTGTAGCACGTAAACAGTATGCGACATTTTAGATTGAGACGTGCAGGTAGGGTGGTCTTAACTAACGCTGCGGAAGACGACGGCTCGGTTAATCGTGGTATGGGATTTACGAAGGCAGCGTTTACTTTCGCCTTTGGCCACCTATAATATAAGCCTTAAGGTTTGCTTGCAGATTTGGAGTTAAATTGAGTACAAATAATTTTGGCCGCCTTTGTTTCTTTACTCACTTAGTCAACGTTTCAAAAATCAACTGTATGCAGACAACAAGTCAGTTGGGGTAGTTGTCTCACGATCAAACGTTGGCCGGCGACGAAAGATGAGCGAATTATTGTGCCAGTATCCTTATTCTCCTTCGGGCCGAACCTGCGCGCCCCTATGTGTCTCCTCGGGTCGTAGAAGCGTAGCGAATGCACCACGCCACAACCACATGATGAGAAACGATAACAACGCGTAAAATGACTTATAGGCGTTGACATCAAGCTGATAGTTGGACGTGTATTGACAAAACAAAACACTTTAGGCATTTTTATTTCTTTATATAGACAACGCCAGGTCGACTCTCAGGTCGCCAGCGGAACTCCAAAGGAGGCAAATAGGAGAAACAGCCGGAAACAAAATCGAGCGTAATCCTATGTGACAAAACGTGGAGGTAGCAAAACGACATGACAATGTGCTGGCCGTAAGTAGATCCGCTGTATCGCCGAGAAAGAAACCAACAACTCTTGTTGGTTTCTTGCGCAGATAGAGGAAACGCAGTGTGAAACAAGGATAGACACTAACGCACTGCCATGACTACGAGCAGTTTTGCTAAAAATACCACGCAGCCACGAAAATTAAACCGTGTAGGCAGTTAGTTCTTTGATGGCCAGCCCATCAAAAAGCAGCCGCATTGTTCTTAGTTAGCAAGGCGTACTTCATATATACATATATGTATACATATAGTAAATATATATATATATATATATATATAGTATAGGCATATGGTAAATATATATATATATATATATATAGTATATACATATAGTAAATATATATATAGTAAAGTAAATAACGTTCCAAAAGTAACCCACTTCACAGAATCACAATTCAACTAGGCCGGCGTATGCCCAGCGTACGGCCGTTCGCGAATCGACATACGGCCATGATCCGCCCGCTAAAGTAAACAGACTACTACAATTGCTTGTCTCGAAGTAACAGCATAAGGTGGAGTCAGCACTCGGTCATGGTTCGTCTCCAGCACCCGTTTCGGCAGTTGTGGCCAGCAGGGACCGACAGTTGGGATCGAGAGGTAGGGGCGCGGGGGGCGGGGGTGGGGAGGAGGTGACCTTCTTAGGAATAGGACGATACCTTGCTACGGCTGGTAGGTGTGATCGGTCGGCGGATTGGTTCCATCTCGGGGGGCCTCGCAAGTGTCGTTCCATCACCTTTCGCAGATGATGAATACAAACAAATAGATGGATACATTTCAACTTGTACAGACGGCTCGCGGCACCGGTGGCCGTGGAAAAACGACATCCGCAACACACAGCAAGAATAACAACAGTGACAAAACAGCAACAACAGCAACAACAACAACAGTGACAAAACAGCAACAACAGCAACAACAACAACAACAACAACAACTGAGACAACAAGAATAACGATACAGGACGACATTCCATACGACAACAACCCCCACAAAAATAACAACAGCAAGTCAACCAATACAGCGATAGCGGTTAAAGTAATAACAACTACAACAATAATAATAATAGCAACAACAACAACCACAACAACAAAAACAAAAAAATAGTACCAATAGCAACAGTACAACATAACCGGAGTGGATTAAAAATTAGCCATGACATAATGAAAATTGTACACGGGCAATTAGCCTTACGGAAAAATCTAAAAAAAATCTAAAAAACAACATCACGTAACAACAGCACAATATAACGTAAGAACAGCAACAACAACACAATATAACGTAAGAATAGCAACAACAACACAACATAACGTAACGTAACAACAGCAACAACAACAACAACAACAACACAGCGTAACAACCACAGTGGTCCAACGGAGGCTGCTACTTTGGCCGCAGTGGTTATTGCTGTCGTGCCAAGCCGAGCCGAGCCGATTACCGTGATTCCCGTTAAGACGGCAACCAGCATTCATCATCAACCCACCGCCGCCCCATGGAAACGCACCCACCTACATGCGTCGAGCTGCTGTTGCTGTTGCTGCTGCTGCTGCCGACGAAGTTGACGTTTATGACATTTATTGCTACTACAATTGCGACAGCAGCTGATGATATATTTCTGGAAAATGTTCGGATTTATAAGGAGTTAGCGGCACGGATCGGTGCATTACCTGTGCCCGAGCAGATAGTAGTCGGCCCCGTCAGACTATAGAGGCTGTCTTCGCCTCGTAGACACGATTGGCCTTGCACGAAGGTCCTTCCCTTCATCACACTCATGATAGCATCGCTGGTACCAGTGGTAAAGCAAGTCACGGTCATCCGTTTCTAGTTAGTCTTCAGCATCTGAAAAAATTATAAACTATTCTCCCTCTATAGTCAGCTATACCATTCGTCAACCATGCAATACAGTGACCAATAAATAAGCTTTGTCTCTCACTGACTCGCGGTACGCAATCTGCAGTACGACAGTGTATTCCGAACCATCATACCGCGAATTCATCACACCGCGGGGTGGGGGGACTCCCCGAAGTCTTCCAACGTATGCTAGCCTAATCAGAATTGATTTCTGCAGTGCATATTACACTTGGAGGACGCGGGACCATTTGCCGAAGGTGGCCCGTGAGACAGCCCTAGATGTATACAGCAACAACAACAGCAACATGGCTTTTACGCGAGGCTCGCGTGCTATAAACGCGCCGGACACGTGTACCGCTCGCTTGCCATGAACCAACCGCCCAGAAAGTGTCAACATTCACGCAAAGTCGTCTTGCATGTTTCGCGTTTATGGTCGGCAGATTTACAGATCGGCTAGCAGGAGTTACGTTGCCACACCATTGTTACCCCTCTTTGAGTGCTTCCCATACGCTGGGTGGGTGAATTTACTTGCATATTCGATGCAACACCTCTTTGCTTCGTTCATTCACAAAGGCAAATGCTGTAACCTGCTCTCGGCAAATTGATTCAGGGGGAGGGGGCTTCTGAATTTTTGTCGTTGTTGTCGAGATCATGATCAGGACCCCTTTTTCACAGGAGCAACTGTTACTAGTGCTACTGCGGTCAAAGGCCAGCGACCTTTGTCCTTTTTACGTTCCTCCTCGTCCTGCATCTTTACCGCCTCTATATTTCGACTTGTCAGGGAAGACCAGTTGGGAGGATACGGGGGGGGGGGGGGGCTGTTTATTTGTTACCGGCGTTGCACAGCAGTAAAGCAGTGTAGTTGTAGTAGCAGCTGTTGTCGGGCCTGGTGGCGTAGTGGGTGCACTAGATAGGTGCGCGGGTTCGAGCCCCACCGTTGCCCCACCGATTTGTATTTATGGGGGTCGGTCCGTATACGAAGCAATGCGAATCGAAAGCAGTCCTATGGACGTTAAATCTTGGCTGAGAGTCAGCCCAGAAAGTATTTTGTTTTTGTAGTAGTAGCTGTTGTTGTTAATGATGTTTGGAGGAGTCGCTGGCGCTTCTGTACAGGGAGTAACCGGCATGGTTTGTCGACGTCGTCGTCGTCGTCGTCGACATCATCGTGGTTGTTGGCGCCGGTGTTTACCGATCAGCGCCCACTATGTCCACGATGGTAGTGGTGGTGGTGGTAAAGTTTTCGGGCTGACCCTCAGCCAAGATTTCACGTTGTCCACGGAACTGTTTTTCACTTAGATTACTTCATAGACGGACATGCCCCAAAAAATACAAATCGGTGCAACGGTGGGGCTCGAACCCGCGCACCTGCTATGTGTCTCCTCCGGTCGCGAGGCGCAGACTTAATCCACCACGCCACCGGACTCAACAGGTGTTGGTGGTGGTGCCAGAGAATTGTCTACGCGACGCCACGGCAGTTGTCGCCACCGCTACCGCCCCACCGTTCTAGGCCGCTGTATGTTGCTCGCCGATATCGGCCGTGACAGCCAGTCGCCATAGACAGTCCAGCCAGCCAGTTGCCATGGTCGATACACACACACACAATTGGTCGACAGCTTGAGTACTTGAGGGCCGCTGAAGGGACCGCTGCTTGTCACAACAGCAACAGCAGCAGCAGCTGCAGTAATCTAAGTAAGTACGCGTAGATCGAGTACCGGGTCGCCTGCCTCTCGCTGCTCACTCGGGCCGTGACGGTGGCCAGAAGTTCTATTGCTGTTTCTGTCCCTGCCGCTACTGCTGTTGTTGCTGCCTCTTTGACGCGCCGATTGGTGGCGTCGCTCGACAACATCGTCATCGGTGAGTCCGTCCGGGGGAGAAGCAGGATGAAGAGGAGAATAGCCGGTGGGGTGTGGGGGAGGGGGGGGGGGGGTGAATAGCAGGGGTACGCGGGGCCGAACATAAACAACCTGCCTTCAGACGAGCACGTAGCGTAACGCAGCGTTTCGACGAAAAACGAAGGGTTTGTACGCTTGAACAGCAGGCGGACTAAGCTAATGCTGCTCGTGCTGTTGTTGATCTTACGATTACTGCTATATGTTGTTGTTGTTGTTGCGGTTGTTGTTGTTGTTGCGGTTGTCGTTGTTGTTGTTGCGGCTGGTGTTGTTGTTGTTGTTGTTGCTGGTTCATTTCTGCAGTCTACAGCCCGTTTATTCAAATTCGCTACGGTGCAGCCTACAACGCTGACGAAGACCAATAAAAAGATGACGAAGCCGAACTACCACCACCGCCACCATTACGAGAACAGTACCGCATCTTAGCGAGCAAGATGCTTAGTGGTAAGAGCCTTTGCCTTGCATTCGGGAAGCCTGGGTTCGAGACCTAGACCGGCCACTCTTAAATTGGTTTTCATGGTTCCCAATTTAAAACAAGGTGAATGCCGGAGTCGCAAAAAAAAGTCGGAGTCGTAAAAATCGACCTTGATCGAAAAAAAAGCGGGGGGCACAGATGTCTCAAAAAAATAGATGGTGCATTACCATTCAACCCCCACAAAAAAAAACAGTAAGTGGATCGTTAGGCGTGCACACACGCTCAAGTACAGCGTACGCAAGTCTGTGCTTTCGTGTGCACGCGCACGCATACATACACAATGGGACAGAAGTACGTCGTCTGGCGAGCGGTCGGAGAACATAAGCCCAGACACAGAGATGAACACTAAGAGCGCATCATCTACCACTCGGACATAGCAGCACTCTATGCATCACCACCGTCGCCACCACCACCACCACCACATGAGAGCCTACATGGGAATCCTCATTGAAAAACATCAATCTAGTAATAGCAGATTGAGACGTTACCGCTGCCGCCTCCGCCACTGCCGCTGTCGCTGCTGGATGGATTGATGAGTAGACAGGATGGGCCCGATAGCCATGGCCGGGCAGACGACGCAAACGTCAATCTGCCAACGTGTTCAGATTCAGAAATCAGATGGTGGCTGTGGCAACAATGCTCATGGCTGTGACAATCACACAGCAACAAAAGCAATAACCACAGTGACGACAAAAACAACAACAGCGGCAACAATGAAAACAACGGCGGCAGCAGCAGCAGCAGAAGCAGCAAAAACTACGACCACCACCACAACAGCAAGCGTAACGACAACGACAACAACAACAACAACAATTACAGCCACCCCGCTTCTACCACGTTCGATGGTCATATCGTCGTACATCAATCTAGATGACTAGATGACAGGTCTTCTGTGTTTCCCATATAGAAAATATTGTGATGATTTATTAGTCAATTACAATACGTTTGCACACTCGGCAGTGCTCGCCTTCTATATATATATATATATATATATATATATATATATATATATATATATATATATATATATATATATATATATATATATATATATATATAGAACTATCATTATGACAACTGCAAATAAATCCTTCTTGCAATTAAGACACTGATACGCGTCCAGATTTATATATATATATATATATATATATATATAGCACATCAATATGCAAAAAGAAGAAGTGGTGATAAAATCCAATTCAATGAGGAAATAGAAGTTATATATATATATATATATATATATATATATATATATAATTTATTAAGAATACAAATGGAGCGACAGTTGTCTCCCGAGAACGTGTGCACTCGGAATATTACTCTATATATATATAATAAGATAAAACATAGACTTATATTTCCTCATCGAGACACCTTACTAATTATTTTAAAATATAGCTGAACATACATTTATTTAACTTGTAAACGCTGCATAATGTCGCATCGGTGCAGGAAAAGCTACAAAGCTAACCGCTAGCCCTAACCACTATTACGGTGCGGTAACAAGACACGGAATTATCGGCCATTGCTTTTACTATTAAAGAAACATATTTCTATCTATTGTTTTTTCACACTCGTGACGTGTATTGAATGCTCTGACTAGTAACTATATATGTCGTGTTAGGGATGCTCAAGTTCGGTATTCAGTGCGCTATGCTAGCACATGTACGTCGTATGACAATTCTGAACTAGCGTGTATATATACAAATAAGTATATTCAGGAAGAATAACTCTAGCAGCGTAAATACACATAGCAGGCTAAAAAACGTCAAGATGAACGCAATTACCCGATACCTGCTATTAGTAAAAATCCTTTAGCGGAAAATTCTAACGATAACTCTATACAAGCCAAAACATGTATATGCAACGAATCGGAGTTAGATGGTTGATCAGAATTACCAATAGAGCTAATTGCTTCGCACACTTACATTTATGGCCGCCACAGTGTTGTAACAGAAGCACCGGTATACCTGCAATACCAAAAAGCCCATATTTATTATTAGTGCCAAATTGCATTCGTAGGGAGCACTACGGATCATGAACATGTTGTGTATACCTCACCATTATGGAATTAGATAAAACGTTATCATAATGTTAAGGCAGAACTCAATGAAATAATGAGGCGAGCAGAAATACACCCCTACTAAAGTTTAAAGGTCTGACTTATGACCCAACGCGGCTACAATACCTCTATAAGAATGTGGTGTTTATTAACCAATATTTGGTTTATGCACATATGTGCTACAGCTCTCCTGAACAACTTTCATTAGCGATATTGCTTTTGTACACTGTTGGAGATGATACAGATCCCATGATGTGCCGCATAGGTTGCATTCACACTCGGCTGATATCCCATGCCACCCATTTCGTATACATAGCTTCATATGAAATCCATGCATTGCAAACCCAATACCTCTATAGTCATACGGCCAAGAGCCTTGTCTTGGATGTAACTATAATATCTCATGCACGGCGGCGTTCTCATACCTTCGTCGCAGCTCTGTCGACTGCGAAGGGGTCGCAGAACAAATAGTTTCGGAAAATCATAGAAGGTATCTCAAGCTGTTAAAAAGCTACCGCTCATGCCTATTGCTTTGGAGACTACGACATTCTATAAATATCGGTTTTGCAAAGTTTTCTGAAGGATGTCGCAAAACGTACGAAGGGAGGATGATATTACGGGCGACCGGCTTGAAGCGATATTTCTAAGCCAGATGATGTTATGGGCTGTTTATAGAGGGAACACGACATCTAATATAGGCGCATGGGCGACATGAAATTAGCTGATAATCGTAAAAACGTTCATTAATAATAATAATAATAATAATAAAAATAAAGGGTTGGCGAATCAAGGCGTCAACTAGCAGCTAATCTCTGGGGCCAGAATCTGTCCGTCTTAAATGTGCTGAGATTTGCTATTGGCGCAAATTTTCGACGACGATTTTCAACCACGCAAAATGGCCTCTCGTGCCGCTACCGTTGGCCTGCTCCGTGTCGCCAACTGACTATGTCTACTTATGGTATAGCACCAGTGTGGGCAGAGCGAAAGAGAGGCCACCTCTCTTCTAATCTTGGCTGTGATTAGAAGTAGTCGCAACATTCATATCCATTTGCGGTTCTGTTAGACACACGCCCTGCGTCAACGTGCCAAAATTAGCAATTTTAATTATACGCTTGCACGTAAGGGTTCGTTTCTCCTTCTTCTTCTTCTTCTGCATTCCGGCCACCGTATGGACGGCCGTTTGGATGTCGAAATCGCTGCTACATACTTAACGTTTTCGGCTTCGTACTACGGGCCTTCTTAAATCATACACATTCGGAAGTATATGCGTCTTCCGGGTTTGCAACGGTCCAGAGTAGAAATGTCGTATTTAATCCGCGCGATCCGTGAATATAATAACCACTTAAGCTTCTAAGTAACGTATCGCCACCATCCACGCGTTCACTGTTAATCAGTTTAATCCGTTGAGGCATTAGAATGTTAGCTTCCAAATATACGTACCAATGTTGCCGTAGCGATCCGCCGGTCAACTAATTAGACGGCTATCTAGTCTTCGCGTAATATTACTACTACTAAATCCTTTCGGGGCTGACTCTCAGCCAAGATTTAACGTCCATGGAACTGCTTTTCGCATTGCTTCATAGACGGACCCCCATAAACACAAATGTGCAACGGTGGGTTTCGAACCCGCGCACCTATGTGTCTCCTCCGATTACGAGGCGCAGACGCATGCCACCACGCCACCGGGCTCGACAATATTACTACTACTACTACTACTACTACTTTTTCGAATTCACAAAACGCTAGTTACCAGAGAGACTATAGCTTATATTCCTTCTGCACAAGTAGCAAGTGTTTGAATTAATCAAGTTACTATTGGCCAGTACAACTTTTTCTCGACTATACAAGTGTCTTCATCTATCGATTTAGTCGTTAAGTTATTATTGCATAGCTGTAAGTACAC
Organism: Dermanyssus gallinae; assembly: GCA_003439945.1. NCBI lineage: Eukaryota > Metazoa > Arthropoda > Arachnida > Mesostigmata > Dermanyssidae > Dermanyssus > Dermanyssus gallinae. The sequence goes on from QVRM01002793.1 coordinate 91,478, forward strand.
GCTATGGTAGTAGCCTATATCTAAACACTTTGAAGTAATGCCAAAGTAATACCGAGCCTAAGTGACGTCGAGGAGGAGAGGGAGAAGGAGGAAGGAATCCGGAATCAGTGTGAGATGTGAGTCCCACGCTCTTCACACAGACGTTTTTTTATAGAGGACTAACTGAAAAATGCGGTACGCACACATGGACACTACGGCCGGAAAGCTCAACTGCAAATGTGGGCCGGTAGCGTGGGTTTCTAACCCACTAAAAACCAGTCATGTCCCATCCCCTAGACATGCAGCTGGAATCTGCGCAAGCACTACTTAGGGCAATCGAGAAGGGTGAACGGTAACGTTCCTACCGTAGCTGCCCTGGAATGCCCCACGGGGTCTTGTCTTGCAAAAACAATTATCTTCTTTTTTGGCCTGCATAATGCTTTCGATTGTACGAGCTATACAATCGCCTCAGTCATTATGTGAGTTCATAAGAAGGCGTATCAACTTTTTAGGGCTGCTGTCCGTTACTGTCGGTAAGTCTGTGCGTAAAGGAACCCAAGTCGTCACGTAGACTGCTAGTCATGCGTCAGGCATTCCCGAACTCTTCCAGAACAAAATACAGCCAGTAAACGAAAGTATTCGTTTACTTCCTCTGATGCTCCTGCTAAGACTACATTCACATGTGGCTGAACTCTAGAAGCGGCAAGCGTACAGCGATGTGTTTGGTAAAGGTGCTTCGTTACCAAAGCTCTACCTTGCCTAAACCTCTCCGCGGTCACGGCAACAAAACTTTAGATTTTTTTTGTCTAGTGATGACCACAAAAATAATTAACTTACTAACTATCCAACTTATTAATTAACACCTCACAAACAAAGAACTAGTTAACAGGCTGCTGCTGCTGCTGTTGCCGTCTCGTTACGTTGTCGCATAACTAACCAAACCCGCGACTGCCACTGGCAGCACGGACAGCGATAACTATGGGTCTGGCCGGGCTAACAAGGGAACAACAGGCTGCTGGGTCAACGCCATTCTGACCATTATCT
>QVRM01002793.1:97500-165000 GCA_003439945.1 Dermanyssus gallinae
GCAGGCTTACATAAACATGTAAGCAGACCGCCGATAACAAGTCGTATGCATTTATGTGGGCATATGTACAGCAAGACTGGGGAAGGAATAGAGAGAGCAAACGGGGTTAGAGAGTTGTGCAAACATTGCGTTGAGATCGTCGGGGTTGAGGAGTGAAATAGTCTGGGGTTTGCTGTCGTCGCCGCTACTAGTCAATAGCATGTGCTTGTACAATAGCTATACAAATGAATATACATGTGCATGCTCCTTTTCTCTCTTTCTCTCTCTCTATAGAAGGAAAACCTAAGCTGAGAACCCTCAGTGAGAATCTTCTGCAAATATTACTCGGCTAATAACATATGCCGACTAACAGACAATCGAAGTTATATTTCAAAAACACTCAATGAAATACTTGAATGTACACGTGCACGTGGTATCTAAAGCATGTTGTCCTACAGTGAAATAGTTGGTTTTTCTGTATGGCGATTCTTAATCTGTAAAAACGAAATGACTGTCCATCGACGTCATTTTTTGTAGCAAATTCTATATATCGTTAATTTCTCAACTCTCTGTGTGTACACATATTCATGAGCACTAAACAGTATCTTCCATCACGTCGATACAGTCTTTCGCTTCGGAATGAAAGAGAGTTCTAGTGCTTGTTCAAGCATGGACCGATCAAGTAAGCGGGACAACTTTTGTAAGGTTCTGGTGTAGTCGGTTGGTGACGTCAGGAGATTGAATGTCATTTTACAGCACTTACGCTGCGTCGAAGCAGTCGATCTGAAGTTGCTAATTACTTCGCCTGGCTGTGCCGTTAAGAAGAGAACACTGTCTAAAGCATATATCAATTACGCACTTGAATATACTTAAACACATTAGACTTGGCATAGTCAATGTTAAATTGCAAAAACGTTCGAGGCTTAGTATGATACGCAGCCCTACATGAAAGTTTAGATATATATATATATATATATATATATATTTGTTTTCTCTCGTGTTATGCTAGGCGTGAACAAATTATTATAAGATGTTTTTTATGTATACCGAAACAACAAATGTTTACCCCCATTTCAAAAAGTATTTATAATATGGTTGTGTTTATTTTCACAGTACAATTATTATCATTAAAAAATGAAAAAGTATATATAAAGTTATATATTTAAATTGTATTAAACAATTAAAATCATTAACATAATAAATTATATACGTATATGCTTAATATAGTAACTGCAGTAACGTCAACAGAGCGCCTTTTGACTTTGCAGTGTCAACTGCATGTAGTGCCAGTAGAAACCGAACCCACAGCGGCCATCGTTGCCTTCAGGGTACAAACGCTAATGTCCGCCGCCGACAATTAATGGTTTTGTACAAGACCTCGCATTTCACTTGAACGAGCGCAGCATTGTACACAGCATATCGCAGCTCGTGCGGGAAGTGCACTGGTGGCCGGCCTTACTTCGTATCCGGAAGCCGCAATCCTCCAATTTCTCTTAGAACAGCGCTGGCTGGCATTCTTTGATCTTTGAAGATTGCCCTCGTCGCGTCCTATGGCATCCAAGTTATCTGGTCACATCTTACCCGGCAGACGGCAAATGGAGACGTCCCAGTTGTGAATAAATTGCCCGTAAGCCTCCGTCTCTTCTCCCCACCGGCGCCTCCCCCCCCATCCGCCGCCCGGAGACCGACACTTGCAAGCAATTTATTCACAACTGGGAGAATACGATGGCTGAAGCTGATGCAGAGTTCTCCGCGTCTACAGCAATGACTAACAACGCCTTTAGGTAGGATTTCAACTGTCATAGCAACAGGCGCATCGTGACTCGCCCAGCCGTACACGGATTACACCGTGTTATATATATATATATATATATATTCGTAAGTTTCACATATATATATATATACATATATATATATATATATATATATATATATATATATATACATATATATATATATATGTGACACTTACGAATATCACAAACCCGTCGTTGACACCTGCGTGTGCAGCCGCTGTGGGGTCTTCGGCTTCAGACACCACGAGGCGCTCTGCCCACAGCCTTCCGCTATGTGGGCTCTCTCCCACGTATGGGCTTTTTAATTTAATTCATCACTACTATACACGACATAGGCGAATTCAATCAAATATGATGATTTGTCTTCAGGGTCATGATGATTAAGGTGTTGCGGTTTGTACTCCGTAAAGTAGCTACGCGTCTCATGACTAACCCGAACGACAGGTTGTCTATCGTTTTTTGTTACGAGTGCAGTCGATAGCAGCAGCAACAACAACATCAACAACTTTAATGAGTTCAACAATAAGCATACTATATATAGACATACTGTAATAACAGCAACAGTAGCAGTAAGGACAACAACAACAACGATAGCAGCAGCAACAACAACGGCAACAATATGCAATTAGGTACAATAATAAATGGACTGTAACGAAAGCGACAGCTAAAACAACCACAACAACAAAAATAGCAACAACACCAACAACAACAACAAAAGCAGCAGCGGCCACAACAACAACAACAACAATCGAGACATTTACGCGCGGATAGCGGTGGAGGTGGGGTGGTCCAATTGCTGATGACCTTGCTAGCAACTTTGTTGCGAGAATTTGACGCGTACTGGATGGGCCGGAGGGAAGGGTGTTTGATGAATGACGACCCCATCCCAGCAGATACTCACGATACCCCCTCCAACTCTCTCTCCAATCTCCACGCCGCCCACATACGACCAGCGCCCATGCTTGCAAACGACCCGTTGTGACGTAAAACAAAACCTGGGGTTGCATTGTCCTCACGATTTGGAGATGGGAGATTTGTATGTCATTTTGATGTGATATATATATATATATATTATAAGAGGGACTGATAACTCCGGCAACGAGAGAGTGGCCATTCTGCTGGCTGGCTGGCCATAACTACAGCGCACACGGTCGGAGCGTTGCACCCGACGTCACAGATCGAGAGGCAGCACGAATGGTCACCTTTATACATCATCACCTTCGCACGAAGCAGCCGGCCGATGGCGGGACGCGTCCTCGAGGAAATGAAGACTTTGCTCCTAATCACCAGTATCAGTATCATCATCCCCATCATTATCAATATCATCAGTGTCGTTGTCGTCGTCGTCGTTTTCCTTCTCGTTGTCGTGTCCCAGATCTGAACCTGATGTTGGCGATAAGGCGATAAAGAACTGACCAGCCAATCAACCAAACATCTAACTAACCGGTTAACCGGCTAACCAGCAATACCTTCGCAGGCAGGCCATAGATAAATTTAGTATTCACAACGACAAAGGCGCTGGTGGAAGCGGCACCAGTTCCACCATCTATCTATCTATCTATCTCTAATCATCACCAACATCGTGTCACAATCATAATTATCGCCATCATCATGACGGCCGCCACGGTCGTGGAGGTTGTGCACCGCCCGGCGGCGACGGCTTCAGTCAGACTTTTGTCTGATGATTTCAGACAGAATAGATAGGGCGCGCAGCGCGAGAGAGGAAACCTTTCCGAAAAAAGAAAGCTCAGCTGAAAGGAGAGCATAGAGAGGAGCAGCCTACTTCTTCGGCGGGGTAAAGTAGCGGGGCAGAAAAAAATCACCGCCTTTGTTTTTATGTTTGCCTATGCTTTCGTTTTTTTTGTTTTATCATTGATGTGTATTGTTGCATTAATGAGCTAAAAACAACGAGTCAGTCCAACCGTCGATTGATACAAAAAAAACACGGCCAGAAAAGCGTGGAGAATGTTGCGTTGCCAAGGCTCTGCCTGCGTGGTTAGTTAGACCCGAGCTGTGCTGACACAGCTCCACTAACCACATGAGTTCGTTGACTAGACGTTCAAACGCAAATATGTATGGACATTTGGAATTTGGTATGTGTATGTATACCTCTTTTTTATGTGTACTATCCATCTGTATGAACAGGTTGTTATAATGGGTTGTTATTTATCAACGAAACATATATATATATATATATATATATATATATATATATTATATATATATATATATATATATATATATATATATATATATATATAATATATAATATATATATATATATATATATATTCATATACATATATACCCAGCAATGCTGGCCCTAATATACAGCCAATCGGAAACGTCCCAAATAAGCGATGTGATTTGCCAAAAGAAATGTGACTGCAAAAAAGTGTGTTTAAAGGTTGAAAAATGATTTTCTACTTGAAGCCCCCCCCCCCCCCCCCCAAAAAAAACATGCGATAGCGTACAGCTGTGTGACAGAACCTCATCCGTCACAGCTTGCGTACCATTCCTCGCACGCAATTGACCAACCCTAGCATCGAGGAATGCTAAGCGAACCAGCCAAACTATTTCGTCTGGTACGGCATGTGAATGAGACGTGTTCACGGGATGGCGCGGGCGGCTGCTTATGGATGCTGACGAAGTGCATTCGTTGTGTTGTTGGCAGCCGAGACAATGACCGGTCGGACCAACCAGATTGGACCGATCATTGTCTCGTAGCTAGTTGGCATCGCTGTTACTTACGTCATTACGGCGACGACCGTTAACGTTCCGGTTATCACAGTTTCACACCACCAGGCACCCTGATGATGACGATGATGATGATGACGATGATGGATCGGAGCAGAAAAGATCTGCGACCCATCTGCGAGTCGATAACGTGCGATAAGGCTGCTTCTGCTGCTGCTGCTGCTGCCGAAAGAGATATCAACTACGTTAGCACAAAAGCACCTCCGGCAGAAAACTGAGCGTTGCGTACTGCATACCATCAACACATCCACACATATGCATACATTAACACATAACATATACACGGACTCACACACACACACATAGACACATATAGACACAAACAAACACACCCATAGGCTCTATCTATCGTCGTTCAAAATTCTTTATCGCACTAGCACTTTACAAGAGTGTAAAGTGCCACTGCGAGGATTGCCGCCCGCGTGGCGTCTTTGTGCAAAATTCCCTTCCTTCTGCTCTTCCCGCCTCTGTTTGAACCAGTCAGTGCGTGTTGAACGCGCGTGCAAGCGTGCCGGCCTTCCTGTCGCAAGCAAGCAAACAAACAGGCCAGTAGGTGCCGCGCACTGGATGGAAAGCATTGTTACTGATGTCGCTTTCGGCTACGATTCTGCCTGCTACGACTCTGCGTCTCGTTGACGTCGGCTACGGAACGCTGTGGTAGTTGGTAGTTGGTAGTGGTCGTGGTCGTGGAAGTGGTCGTCGTGGTTGTGGTGGTGGTGGTGGTAGTTGTGGTGGTGGTGATGGTGATCGTGCTGGGAGACGACAAACTTTTTTTTCGTTTTATGTATGTGATTGTCGTACATTCGGCTGACGTTCACGTTCGGTACCAGCCGACGGTGTGACAGCCGACGCGACACTGCAGCGAATCAACGGATAGGGGGGACACGGGACGACACCATACATGGCGACGGCGGCGGGCGTCTATGTTGTGAGCGCTGACGTTGTTGGTTGCGTTCGTTGTTACGGCGCTCCCCATCTTCTGGCGACGACGACGACGACAACGACGACACGCCGATCGATGCGCCGTGGGGGTATAAAGGCGTGGAGGGTAGTTTCATCATTCGTTCCTCTGTCCGTTCGTCCGTCCGTCCGTCCACCGCCCGCGGTCCACGTCAATCATCGAAGCCATCGTCAACTCATACACAAAACACAAACGGTTACACCGCCGCCCTCTGTTCGTCGGCCACCGCTGTAGCACCATCACGCCGTGGTGACCTTACACAGCTGCTTGCTGGTTAGGTACCACTAGCCAATCCCACGGCACGACGATTTCTACCGTTGCCAGGCCCTGGGCCTGTGAAATAGCCGTGTGTTTTATACACGCAAACAATATATATATATATATATATATATAAATATAAATATATATGTATATATATATATACAAATATATATGTATGTATATATATATAAGCGCTCGCAAACGCGACCCACCGCTTCGGGCCAGAAGAGTTTGCGCTGCACTATACGACAATGGCGACGCATATGTCTTTTGACACAACCGGTATCGTGGCGCTCGGACGCGCGCACAGCCCCAAAGAAGAAGTCGTGTGCCAGTGTTTCCGTGGGAACCCGGTTTAAACCCCTATCTATATATATATGTATATATATATATATATATATATATATATATATATATATATGCCCAAAAATTTAACTTTATATTTATAAGCTTCGCTTTTACACTGCTCTTGTTTGCTGAAGAGAGACCATAGACAACGTATTGGTACAATGTTAGTTACAATCACAGCTACTGGCTTTTTCGAACAAATAAACTTCTATTCGGTTTTCCAGTATAAAAAAAAAATTATAAGCTATCATACCCCCATGAGATACCAACGCCGTTTAACTTAAGGTATAGCCTCAACCAAAATAGCTATCGTGGTTTTTAGGTGGCTCCGATAGTTAAAAGAAAGTTTATTACTATTGTTCAATAATCAAAAACTGTCTAAGTTTTAGAAACTGAAATCAAAAGCTTTTAAGGCGCTGGTTATATATATATATATATATATATATATATATATATATATATATAAAGAAGAACTATGTTTGATGTGGATTTGCCAAGCCGTTTTGAGTTTCTTGTTAAACTCAAACGCATACAAAATAGGTATTAGTGGAGATTGTCTACCTCTAGTTTACGATACTTAATGAAACGTAAAATAGATTTCGGAAGAACTAACGACTATTCTAAGAAACAATCATAACAATTATGGCAACTAATGCGTTAAACAGTACAGCCGTATTAGCTGCGGCAGCAACAACAACAACAACAACAATGAATAGCGACAGCAGCCACCGCCGCCACACTAAGTACAATAAGAATAACAAGGTTGGCAACAACAAAAACGCCGACGCTTGTCAGCCAGAGCGGAAGGAAACGCCGCAACCATTAGCACAATCCCATGGCTGGCACGGCGGCTACCCTTACAACAACAACAACCGACAAAAACCACCGGGTTGATAACTCACATAGTTAAAGCTGCCTAGTTAGTGAGCGAGTTCGTAGTCATACTATTACAATGATCATAATCGCTGCTGTTATTATTATTATTATTATGATTATTCAACATGCCCGCAGACCTCCAACAGCTTGATTCGGTTTTTGTCGCGATGTTGTGCAGGCGTGTGTCTGAACATCTCTCTCGATACGTTTGCGCACTCACAGCTCCAGTTGCCGATCCTGGGCTGAGAAGCCCCTTCAGCCTTGCTCTACCTGGATTTCTCTCGTCGACGTTCGCCTGTCTCTGGAATTGTTCGAGCCCACCTCGGACACTCGGAGACTCCCCACCAAGGCTTTTCGAGAACTTCGGCGACTCAGGCTTAGAAGAGAGCCGATTGCTTAGGAGCAAGCAATCGGCGTGGGACAAAATTTCCCTGGCGCATGCCAAGTCTCGACTCAAAGGCTCCCTAACCGCAACCCTGATGGACTCGATTCGTTTCGCCCACACATAAGGGCCGGAAATCGCGGTCTTCGGCTGAACGTCCGCCCGCCGATGACAACCCTGGGCAGGGCCCTGTCAAGTTCGAAACGGTTAGAACCGCATGTAGTCTCCGCCTGGGCCTGGATATTTTCGCTGCTCATTCGTGTTCTTGTGGCACAAATATGGCTGATGCGAAGGGATGCGAACCACGAGCTGAGCTGCAAGGAGTCGGCACCCATAAGGCAAGCACACCACGACGCCGTAAATGATCACGTTCAGGGTGACTGTCGTTATCGTCACCTCGGCGATGAAGGGCTGTTGGGGAAATAACTAAATATATAAACATGTCCGGCTTTTGTTGCATATTCGAAATTGTTGTGCCTCAGGGCGATTCCAAGCCCGTACGGGACGGACGGTGGATATTCTGGAACGAAAAAGAGCATTTTTAACAAAAACAACTGCTTTTTTTTTACTAGCGGGTGGTCGTCGCGGAAGCATGAGCACCGTGCACGTGAGAGCATAATCACGGATGACGGTGGTATGATGATGATGATGATGATGGTAGACATCATTATCACAATGTCAAATCGTGACTGCACGTGTTGGCTGGAGCTGGCTGACGCCTGCTAGAATAAACCTGCGAAATAATCAACAAACTAACTAGTTCACAAACTAACTCGTAAAAGAAGGTAGGAATGAATGGGTGGACACAGTAACAGTGTCTGCTAACCTATCGAACGAAGCTGGCACATTTTCACTGGCTGGTGAATGAGCGCGGTCGTATCCTGCCTTAAATAAGCTGTGCGCCGTATTGGTAACAATGTATATATATATTTGTTTTAATATATATATATATATATATATATATATATATAAATATATATATATATATATATATATATTTATATATATATATATATATATATATATATATGTATACCGGTCTGTGCCGGCTGGGCAGGTCGTTCCCGCTGATGTCGGCGATTCTATTGCTGCTGCTGCCGTTGCCGTTGATGCCAATGGGTGTCAACAATGATGATGATGTTGGCAGCGGCTCAGTTGTTTGCAAAAATGCATCCAATGGTTGTGTCGGACGGACAACTTCAATTTATGCTGTATCGATCTGCTACGACCATTTCTATCCCTACAGCAACGACGACGACGACTGCTAGTCATCCTATAATAGCAACCAGAAGAAGTAAATCTTTGTAAAGCGTCGACGCCTGTCAACGGGACAAAAGCGGCAGCAGAAGCAGAGCAACAACGAACGAGAAAAAAAAGAACTGAATAGCCAAAAAGCATTATTCTATAAAAGTGACGGAAATAAAGAATCGACGACTATAGAGATACGAGAGGGCAAATGCATCGAATGGCGGCTACAAGTTGACGAGTATAAAGAAAATATCGAGATTGTAGCATGCTTTACATATATGCATATGCATGCGTTTTTTTTTTCGCAATTTGTTTTCGACAGCCACGAAATTTCGAGACCTTCGTAATCAGTTAAACGTTATGCTGCGGTGGGAACGCGTAGCGTAAAAATGCTCTCATCGCCATCATCACCGTTCTTGCTACTCAACCAACTTGTATGGGCTGTTTCTAGCGAATTGAAATGTGAACACAGGACAGTCAATGCTCAACAGGTCCAACAAAAGACATTTTAGCGAAGGCAAGCCTCAAACTTATAATAATAATAATAATAATATATGGTTCGTAAGTGCCATGGCAACGCCCTGTTTTGAGATAGGGTAGCAAACGAGAGCTCATGCTCAATATAGCAAGAGATACTGCGGCGTCATCTTCGGAATATGAGCGAAGAGCAGCTATTGTGCATGCATGCATCCTCTGCGACGGTCGGACCTGCGCCCTGATTGCAAATGCGCCTGACGATCTATCAGCCGACGGTAAGTTCAGCGGAGCACAGCCGATAACACATAACAGGTTGCAGAAGAAACGCAACCAGATTCCTGTACACACAGGAGAGGAAGATTCATGACAGAGTGCGCACAGCAAAGACTCATGAACTAATCGACAGAGCCCAACTTCGCATTTCTGCAGATCCTTCGATTTCGATCAGACCAGATCTTGGACGAGATCTTACATGGCAATAACGCACATATGCAGGCTTGTTCGTGAGGACCTCATGCGTCACACAGGTCAGGCAAATACACTCGCTGAGGCCTCGACAGCCAGTAGGCATGCTCGATACCATCTGCTCCTCTCTTTTCTCAAGCATGAAGCAGTAGGCCGTTTTCGTTTCTCCTCTGAGGAGAAAATATTCACTGTAAATGCCAGCATCAATTGCAGACAAACAGTTGGCGGTTTCTTGGGCGACTTTTGCAGGTGATGTCCCTGTAAGAGAAAAAGCAAATTCCCGGCTAGAGTTCACGTTCTGAGTGTGGTGTCCATGAATGAAGGAGACGCCGTATCGCCGTGCTACCGTTTATCAGAATGGTGAAATCATTCCAAACGAAGTAGTCGTGTGTTCTATAGACTGTCGTGTCTGCACGAAGTGTCTAAGGTACTGCCATACGTCGTTCAGAAATGTGGCTACGTAAGCTTTTGGGGGGCAAGGACACAATGGCCGCCCAATAGTCCCAATTTGAGAGTCTGTTGGACTTCTATGTATGGGACCTGATCGGGACAGAGTCTAACAAATCTCAACACGCTAAAGTAAAACCACTTTACTAAAAATGCCGTCAACGCATAAGATTAGGCGTTCATCAGGTTCGGCAAAATGTTGGTCTGGAGTTCTTCTGTCGAATCAGGCTAACAAAATGTCGTCTTAACACGCGTTTTCATTTAGGTACGAGCTCAAAATGGGCAATAAAGTGTCTGCCAATTGAGACCGTAGGCCATATATATATATATATATATATATATATATATATATATATATATATAGGCGAGCACTGCCAAGTGTGCAAATGTATTGTAATTGATTACTAAATCATCGCAATATATTCTATATATATATATACATATATATATATATATATATATTCTATATATATATATATATATACATATATATATATATATATATATATATATATATATATAGCGCAAAAGCATCGCGTCTGCCAAACAGAAAGCTTGACCATTATCGCCAACCGGACGCATAGTAAATACGATCGCCGGGCGCCAGTGAATGAATGGGCCGCCGCGCCGTATGACTGAATGCCTTCAGCAGCATTTATGAGCGAATCCCATAGAAAAACAGAGGCATAGAGCAAGAGATCAGCTTCAGTTGTTGTTGTTGTCGTCGTGGTTTTCGTTACTGCTGCTGCTGTGTATGCTTCCACGAGTGACGACAAAAACGACGACGAAAAAGAAGACGTTGATCACGAAGAAGAAACGAGGTTTTTCTGACTGAGCTAGACTTTGGCCTATGACCGCCACCATCCATCGCATCGCATCGACCGACCGACCACTCCGCAGCGGGACACAAGTGTCGGCTGAAGATTTGAAGAACTGTCTGGTTAACTGTCGTGACCAGTAGATAGACAGATAGATAGATAGATAGATAGATAGGTATGTATGCCAGCCGCTGTCGCACGTCTGGAAGACGACGTTCGACAGCGATAAGTCGGCACACTATTTGCATAGAGGAGCGGCCGCGTTTAGCCCTAACCTCGTCGTCGCTATCACGGATTACAACCGCAATCGTAGTAACAACAACAGCAGCGGCAGCAGCAGCAGCAGCAACAACAACAATAACAACAGCGGCAGCAGCAGCAGCAACAACAACAATGACAACAACAATAGGAGCAACAACAAAACAAACAACAGCAACAACAACAACAACAACAACAACAACAACAACAACGGTAACAACAACAACAGTAGCAGCAAAAAAATAGCCGCAACAGCCGCAAGTCGCTGCTGCTGCTGCTATTCTGACACTCTCAGAATCTCGAAATAAAAATGATGATGATGATGATTATAATGGAAATTATAGTGGACAGACGAAGCAGTAGGAGGGGTCCGAATGATGACGAGGGCGTGAATTGCGGATTGGCACGGCGATACAGCAGCAGCCTTTGGTAGGACGCGGTGCTTACTAGAAACACTTACTATGGCTATGTGCCGTGAAGACTAAGCTCATGACAATCATGCGGAAATTATAGTGGACTAGTGTCTAAGGTAGGAAAATCTCAAATGGAACTATAGCTGTTTTTTTTTAGAGATGACGGCACTTTGGCTCTCTTATTGGAAGGCAAGCGGTAACTGTTGATGTGTAGTAAGCTTCCAGTCAGTTTCAGGGCAGGCCTGATTGCCATCCATAGCGCAATAGAATGGCTTATATAGTATGCTAGGAAAACGGCTGCTGAGACAGTCAGCTTTGGGTTTTAAAACCATGTGCAAGTTTAAGCAAATCTATCTATATATATATATATACCACATATGGGTACTCATAGGCCGCTCATCCCTTGGGTCCCTCTTGGTGGTTCCGAGCTAAGATGCATGAATAATGCGGTCGCGACTATGGATTGTACTTGAAGCTTGATTGGTGCCTCACATATATAGATTTATAGTATGCGAAATATGCCTCCTTGGCCCCACCATTGAGGCCCCTGAAATACAGTCACTCCGAGACCTCCTGCCCGGCTGCAAGATGACCGTCAAGAACGATCTGGAGCTACTAGGCGTACCAATTTGCCCCGAGGGGCTCCCAGCAGCAAACGAGCGCTGGAGATTGAATCTGGAAAGTGCCGCTGCTCGTCTTCCTCTTCTGGAAGCACACCGGGGACTTTTCTTACTCAGGCCCTCTTTCTCGTCCTCAAGACTCATCCACCTTCTTCGAGGGGCCGACCTATCTAACCAAGCCGATGAGTTGCAAAGGCTCAACGATTTGACACTGTCCACCCTCGAGTCCCTGCTGAATACATCTCTACCACCCAGCGCACGGACAGGCATTACTACCTGTTTCTAAAGGAGGCCTCGGTGTACCAAATTTACTGACCCTGGCCGGGCCTGCTATAGTCTCGTCGATGCTAAGCGCGGAAAACAGGGCAACCCCTCTTTTAGATTCAGCGGGAGTCGACCAGTTTAGAAACCGCTTAGCCCATCTTCAAGAGAACCTTGAGGCGCGCTGTGGGGGTAGGCCTGAAAACGTACTGTCCCAGCGCGACTGGAGTTCCCCTCTGCACGACGAGGTACGACGACGTCTCTTTAACGAAGCTGCCGACGACACAGCCAGAGCTCGCTTAAACGCCGTATCCGCCAAGGATTCAGGGGCCTGGTTACACACGCTTCCCAGTGCCCCCATAGGTACCCTTCTTGATGAAGAGTCGATTCGCATAGCAGTAGGCTTACGACTAGGGGCAGACATAGTTAGCCCTCATCGGTGCCAATGTGGTCACCCCCGTCGATAAACTAGGACATCACGGACTATCGTGCATTATTAGTGCAGGACGACGCTCGAGACATGCCGCTATTAATGAGACCTTTAGCAGAGCTCTTAGGTCGTGCGGTCGTCCGTGCATTCTTGAACCCCCAGGCCTCTGCGCGGAGGACGGCAAACGTCCAGATGGTATGACACTCACACCATTCAAGCGAGGCAAAATGCTAGTTTGGGATGCAACCGTTACCGACTCCTTAGCTCCTTCTATGGTCGGTGGCGGCGCATCCGAAGCTGGTTATGCAGCCCACCTTGCGGAGGCTAACAAGTTGAGAAAATACTCATCAATCGGCTATCCCCATGAATTTTTCCCTCTCGCGTTTGAAACCCTGGGTGCCCCTGGCGTTCGGACCAAGCAGCTGATCCGCAAAGTTGGGACCTTGTTAAACCTGTCATCCGGTGATAACAGGTCATCGTCCTTTCTTAAACAACGCCTGGATCTTGACATACAACGTGGAAACGCTGCCTCCGTTCGGGGCACACTCCTAAAGTGGTCTCACCCTGGCCTCATCGAAACGGACACGTGACAGTCTCAATGCGCATTGGCTTAGCTCGTTGATGTGTGTAACATATACCTAATGTATTATACGGAAATAAACTTCTTATTGTATATATAAAAAATATAGATGTATATATATATATATATATATATATATATATATATATATATATATATATATATATATATACGCTGCTCACGTATGCCCGTATATACGTATGTGTCTCACTTCTAGGCGATTGAAAACCTATCTGGCTTTGCACTCGCCTAGAAGTGAGTCTGATCGGATTTTTAGTGGCACAAAAAATAATCGTTTTCCCATCATATACTACCTAGCAGTAGATTAAAGATATGATATAAACCGTAAACGATTATCCTATAGCTCAGATGATTAAAGGTAGCACAACTTTTTAACACCTTAGTCGGGCCTTACATATTTGAATCAATATATAACGGCAAATTCATTGCAATTTTTTAACGTTCAAGCCTAATTTTCTAACGTTAAGCCCGTTTGCTTGAATATGATCAACACAAAATGGAATTGTGTAACTCATCGACCCTTTGAAACGTTTGCTTCTGCAAGAAGTTTATGCAATAACATCAACATAAAATAAACCTAAACGTCGCATGCAGTCACATCAATAGCTCGAACAGCTGACACAAAAACAACGTGCTGTTGAGACTTCATTGCAATAAATGTTTTGTTATCATTAGTATTTGTTCAACAAAAGAGAACATCAATAATACGAATATACACAGATATATGTTGCCTACGGCTTAATCGGCTATTTTTGTGTTCTAAGCGATCACTTCCAAACAGTTAAGTAGAAAGCTCTAAATTGGTAATTCAGCACTCTTATGTACACCATCCTGTATGGAAAAAGATAGTGCACATATAGTCAGTCATCTGCTATACGCGAAGCGGTGCACTCGTCTTATAACGGGTGTGTCCTGAACATAACAATTTTGAGTGAGTATTTGGAGCGAAGCGCGCGTACTGGGTGTTGTGTCGATGGAGGAGGAATTGGTGGAGCATCCGAAGCATCCGGAATTAAGTGTTGATTTCGGTCCGAGTTTTCCACGGCGGCCAAATTACAGCACTGCACTACAGTCAAGTGGTACGTGAACTGTAGTTCGAGCAGTTGACTCTACGGTGCGATGACGAAACTATTCTATCAAGTACTGTGGCCAAACGTGCACGTTGGGTTATGCGTGCTTGAACAAGATCTCTAAAATGCTGAGCGGCTGGCTGACACCGGAGATGGAGCTGCTCAAAGAGGAAGCTGAAGCGCCTGGTGCGACGCATGTGCTGAAGCCACACAGGATCACTACTGGCAAGGCGCATTCATGCGGATGTACAGCAGAGACTGACTGAAGAGAATAGAGGCAAGGAGGAGAAGGCTCAGGCCGAGGGTAGAAATATAGAGCGACACGCACACCGAGAGAGAGAGAGATAGAGATAAAGGGAGAGAGAGAGATAGAGATAAAGGGAGAGATAGAGGTGGGGCGCAGTGGTGCTACAGCAGACACTGTCCATAATGCTCGAGATGAAGTCACGCGGAGTCGAGAGTGGACGACGACAGGAATCAACGGTGCAGTGGCGACAACGACGGCGACAACAGGGAGATGGAAGAGTTGATGAACTGGGAGGACGAGGGAGAGGGGGGTGGAAGGGGTGGAGGGGAGGGGGTGGGGATTAGCCCCGTTGTTGAGGAGGCAACGTCTGCAGCGGCAGCGGCTGAGGTCCAAGAGATGAAAAATGGATTCGGGGAAAAGCGGATGATGAGGAAGAGGAGGGGAACCCACTGTTAGAGAGAGGGGGGGGGGGGCAGTGGTGCTGGACTTAAGCCACCGTTGGGGCGAAGTGGAAGAAGACAACAGACGAACGAAGCGGACGGTGCCATAGAGGTAAACGACGATGACGACCACAACAGTAGTAGTAGTAGTAGTAGTAGCAGCTAGCAGACGACAGCAACAGCTAAACAACAACAGGATCATGAAGGAGAGAGTGCGCGGCAAGAGAGCCACAAGTGGGGAAAAGAGTGAGATCGAGCGAAAGGATGGTCAGCGACACGAAAAAGAGTTAGAAGAAGAAGGTGAACAACAGATGCTAACTATAGTGCAGAAGAAGCAACAGGCACCCACAATAGCAGTGGCAGCAGTAGCCGCAGCAGCATAGAAGAGATACGAGTATATACAGATAGCAGAGATCTCGGCTAAGTGCAGATAGATCAACCACGAAATGCGGCAGTTAGTCATCCAGTAGGAACAAGGAATTGTAGGCTAGAGCAGCTGGAGATTCAAACGTAGGCAGAGAGTGGTAGAACAGATTCATCGAGTGGCTTCGAATCGCAGGCGGGATGCACGCTGCTATATCAGTCAAGAGGGGCTAAGAAGCAATAGCGATATTATAGCCGCAACCAAACAAAATATTGGCATGGTAATTAATGTGGAACACGGACATCACGGATTTGTGTTTCATGGGGCATTGGTGGATGTACGTCAGGCCCGAGAATAGGGGGCTGCGCCTGTGGCTGAGGTCGGCACCAGGAGGCTAGAGAAGTTGATCGATTTTTGCACACATAGAAACATAGTGTTGACAGTGTGTCTGCTTCTAATAGTGGATGACGTTAAAAAAGTTACGTTAAAAAAGAGCGGTGAAACTATGGTGAAATAAATGCCGTACCAGCGGCTTGCCCAATTGGCAGGTGGGGCGTGTGATTGGCACGGTGTTAAAAAGAATATGATTAAAGCAGGCAAGACGCGAGCGGGGATTGGCGGAACAAAGATCGAATGCCACATAGACATGCCTCCAAAGACATCGGGCCAGCGCCCGCATCTGAAATGTGAGTACGCGTAATCTATCATACCCCTTAGTAGATTCGACTATTCGAATCTATACAGGTCGACCGGCAACTAGTAGATTCGCAGCACGTTATGCGTAAACCTAAAGTAAACCTAATTTTTTTTGTATGCGTAAACCTATTGCTGCAACTGTACATATAAAAAATAAAATAAAAAAAACACTTATGTATCGTTAGTACATGCTGTATCATGTAGAGTTCATCGTAAACGTTACCGCTCTTCTACAACCTCCTCAGATAGATAGGGAGATGTACATTTTTCTACTAAATGAATCTATCGAGCTACAGATGAGCATCCATAGGCACAATATTAATTACGCTTGAAACGAAACTTGGCTAGGCAACATGAAGCCGTATACTCAAATCAGCGTTATTACAACGTTGGCAGATCGAGCAATACTATTGGGGCTCCCTTCGCCGGAGAAGAAGGACGCCTTCTGTTTGCCTGCAGGACACGCTGTGACGGGCGACATTGGTCAACAGGCTCAGGCGGATACCCCTGGGGGGGGGGCACGACTCTCTACAGCAGCAACTAAGCCCCCTGTTCTGCTTCAGGATCGCCTTCAATCAACCTTGTGTGTGCATTACGTTAGTGCTCTGTTACGGCTTTCTAGTGGTGGCCGGTCTTATGACCAGGGTCCAGGGTGAACAATCGGTTTGACTCGAACGTTAGTTCCAATGGCGCGGTCTATTAGAAGCCGGCCACGACGACTGTGGACTCTCATCGTACCCGACGATGAAGATGTCGAACAGCGGCATGAGCGACTCGTCTAGACGACTGTTCGCTTTCTATATATATATATATATATATATATAACATAATACATATTTATTTAACACATATTCAGTACATAATATGTCTCGACGCTCGTAATGGGTCTTAAGGCCTGTGGCACGGACTTCGCCACACACGCAACTACTACTACTACTACTACTACGTGGAGTGTGGTGTAAAAACCGTTCAACTCCGCATCGAGCGTGATCGGTAAACTTGGTAGCTTCTATGCTCGCAACCAGGCTTCCACTGCCCACCCCCGTCCAACGTGTTTGTAAGGAATGACGCCGCCATTCCCCGCCTTCGTTGTCATCGTCGGCGTCGTTGTTGTTATTGCTGTTGTTGTTATTGTTGTTGTTGCTGCTGGTGTTGTTGTTGCTGTCGTTGTTGTTGTTGTTGTTGTTGTTGTCTGTTGTTGCCGTCGTCGTCGTCAACACTACGCGTTGCAGCCCAAGTGAACTTCGGATGTCGGAAGCCAACAACGATAGCTGACGCTCGAAATTGGCTGAGCTGTTTAGCTGCTTCTTTTCGCGTGCCGGCGGGGGGGCGGTGGCGCGGCCGTGGGGGTTGTCGGTAAGAGCGTCGGCGTCGAATATGAATGAATAACATGGGGGGGGGGGGGGCAGTATTGGCGGACTTTGGCCGCCGCCGCCGCTAAATGTGGGGCGTGCGTCGCTTTTTGCGTGCTCGACGAAGTCGACCAAGTCGCTGTCGGCAGTCCAAAGTCCAGGCGGCTGTAGGGCCAGCCGTTGAAGTAATCGTAGTAATCGAAGTGCAACGCAGCTAGCTTTCCCCCGTTAGCCAGCCAGCGAGCCAACCATCCATCCAGCAGACCAGAACAGCAGCGGCGGCGGCGGCGAAGACCCACCTTACTTGCCTTCATGCGTCCATCCATGCGTCGGTTGTTTTTTGTGTTGTTTTGTTGTTGGCATTGGGTCTGGCGTGGCGCATCTGTCGCTGCGGTCGTTGGTCAATGACCGCTGGTGATGGTGGTGGTGGTGGAGGTGCTCCGGCTTCCTCATTTTCTTCTCAATAATCTCAATTCAATTCGACTTTTGTTGATGTTGCCGTCGTCGTCGTCGTCGTTGTTGTTGTCGTTGTTGCTGTCGTTGTTGCTGTTGTTGTTGCTGTTGTTGCTCTTGTTGTTGTCGTTGTTGTTATGATTGTTGCTGTTGTTGTTGTTTTTCTCATTTTTCCACCTCCGCTACGATCACGACCACCTAACGACCTTCTTTCTACAGCACGCACACGTCAATCAGCTATCGGCTAAAGCGACGGAAACTACCGTTTCTCGCGCAAGAGATGACGATAAATGTGCCAGCGGAACAAATGTTGGGGGGGGGGGGGGGGAGGTGAGTCATCAGGCCGTAGCCGCGTGACCCCAATCTTCTGATTTCAACGGATTTTCATCAGCCGAGCTTACAATGAAGTATCTGTCCCTGTTACTATTGTTACTGCCGCTGTTGTAGCGAGTATGAGCGCAGGGCAAATACAGGTGCTAGACAAATACGATCTCGATTTGATGGCAGCAGGAATATGGATCATTGCTGCTCGACGACCTCTAGTTAGGTAGTCGCGCCCAGGTGTAGCCATCATCAGAGCAGAAGACGCGCGTTAGGTGTCCATGCAGCAGTTGTTGACCGGCAGTGTGAAAACTAGCATTACTACAAAAAAAAGCAAATCTAAATCAGCAGAAAAAACCTACTTACGATCTTAAAATAACGACGATTGCCACCACGATTGCCGCCACTACGATACCAATAGTAGCAGCAACATTAGCAACATGCATTACATCTATGACACGTATAAACATATACATAGATAGACAGATAAATGAACAGCACCACATAATAGTAACACACACGCACACAGACACGAAATACGGGTGACGTCAGCTCGCCAGATGAATCCCGTAATATCACGCGTACGTTCACCGTCATAATCAGCATTGTTGCATTTTTGATGAGATAGGCGAACTATCTCAGTAAAAATGAAAACTACCCTCACTAATTCAACGATCGTACTGCAGGATCGGTGGCTAGAATTAAACTAATTTTTTTAAGGAGGTTGTTTTTAATTCTAGACTATCCTCCGTCTCCCCTACGGGCCTCATGGAACTCAACCGGAGGTAGTATATCTTTAAAACACCGAGGGCCGGACATGTTAAAATATCTAGGGTTTCCCTAACAGTCCTCCTTCTTCCAGTGGCAGCATGGCCGCTGACACTCAGCGGTATGGTTGACGGTCGGTGGCTGGTTAGTTAATGCTGTTGAACGATGATAATGCTGACTGGGATGATGACGACAACGAAAACGACGCTGACGACAATGATGATGATGATGATAATGATGCTTATGCTAAACGTACGCACACAGTGAGCGATTGGTTATAATTGCGTGGTACACCGCGTGCCATTATGATCGATCAATCAATGATGTATCAACGATGGAACGCGTGCACCCGCGTGAAGTACCCATGCTTAACAGCTACGGTCGAGCTGAAGCAAGCTGCTGCTGCTGCTGTTGCTGCCACTTCTGTAAATGGTTACGGTGGCGGTGGGTGTCGATCAGCACCACCAGCGACCCACCCAAGGTCGTCCCAGAGATATGCGAGCTCCATTGTAAGAAGGAAGACAATGCGTTTGCCGTTCTGCGGGCGCAGCGAACACTCGACGATGTAAAACAATAGTTCTCTTTTAGTTTGGAGAGTATGAGACTAATGAGTCGCGTACTAATTTTAATGAGGGTATAGCTGACGTCCCCGCCCTAGACCAATCACTCTATCTAGAAACGTTGCCAGCTTCGAGAGAGGGAAGCGAGCTGGACTCGCCCGATGGACGCGGACTACTACTATAATCCACTACTAGAGCAGCGGCCTCGTAAAAGATCTATAGTTTTTTTTTTTTTTTTATGGTGGACGGAGCAGTTAAATAACTGCACACTATAACATGAATCAAGTATCGACGCGTTCGTTACCGTAGCAGCAGCAATAGTAGTAGTAGTAGTAGAAGTGTTCGAGCCCGGTGGCGTGGTGGCTTAAGTCTGCGCCTCGCAGCCGGAGGAGACACATAGGTGCGCGGGTTCGAGCCCCACCGTTGCACATTGGTATATATGGGGGTCCGTCTATGAAGCAATGTGAATAACAGTTCCGTGGACGTTAAATATTGGCTGAGGGATCAGCCCGAACTTTATAAATAGTAGTAGTAGTAGTTGAGCCCATCGAAGTAAAGCGCAAGCGGTTCCCTTGAAAAATAGTTATAACATATACCTTAAAAAAACGTATTAGTAGTTAAGCGAAAGATAACCGCATCGTATTCGCATTTTATTGCGAGTTACGGAACAAAAACGGAACACGCATCGATGACGACGACGACGACAACGATGATCTATCCATCACATGATCAAGGTGAAAGCCAGGAGGGCGTGTCTGTCAAGTAAACGTTATTGATCATGGTAGTCATTTCGTGGCGAAAACCATTCTCTATAGGATACACAACGGCATCAGTGCGAAAGCGGCGCAATAGCAACAACCACAGCAGCAGCAGCAACCGGCAGACACTACGAACGCATACAGCATCACAAGATTGTGATTTATAATCCAGCTTCGTGCCAACGGCAGCAGCGCATTACACAACATAGACACACACGCACAATGACAACATCAATGCTTGTCGTGGCGTCTATCAGAGACTGTCTTCTGCATATTCTTAGTTGTTTGTCGAACGTTTTCCTAGGACCGTTTACTGCCTGGACAAATAAGTACTCAGTTGTTGTTGCTGTTGTTGTTGTTGTTTTATGTGGGTTGTCGCAATCTTTACTTGTACTAAAACTTCAGTCCTAGCAGCGGCCATATGCCACAGTAGCGAGGGGAAAATAAATGAATCGATTCGGATGAACAACCAAAGCGAATGATATAAAATTATTTGTTGTTACAACGACGAAGATAAATGAATTATTATTATTATTATTATTATTATTATTATTATTATTATTATTATTATTATCAACTAGCTACGGTAACTTAAGAACATTTACTTCTGACACAACTAGTGCTTCTTTCACATCACTGGATGTTCTCCCATCCTGCTAGTTCAGCTGTTGACTGAACTGCTGGGCATGCTGTGGTGTGGCAGCAATCCAATCAGTCGCACCGACCTAAGCATCTCGCGACAACTTTTCTGAGGATCGTAGAATGTTTCCATGCTGAATAACAAGCGACAAATTAAACGTTTTTTAATATTTTATAATATAATTGGCAAACGCCGTAGATGTCTACCCTTCTATCTACGGCGGCTGCTATCAAGATCGACAACTTCTACAACTGAGATATCGCGGGTAAATGGGACAGATGACAAAAAATGACACGCGAAGGTATGACGAATGCTTCTGCTGTGATCTTCGATGACCTTCACCGAGGTCCGACCTTCTACATCGAGTCTGTTCAATTGATGTGCTTGCACTGCCATTGTAGCCATAGCAGCTGCTGCCTCGTGGAGCAACCCGGGAGTAGCCCGAGACCTTCTGCGTCAACTGCTGTTAGAGCATTAGACGCCAATCAATTGCGGCGCCAGAGACCAAAACAAATCCTTTCGGGGCTGACTCTCAGCCAAGATTTAACGTCCATGGGACTGCTTTTCGCATTGCTTTCATAGACGGACCGATCCCATAAATACAAATGTGGGGCAACGGTGGGGCTCGAACCCGCGCACCTACGTGTCTCCTCCGGTCGCGAGGCGCAGACGCATGCCACCACGCCACCGGGCTCGACGCCTACGCCAGAGACCAGCGACGCTCACTCTAGGCAGACATTGACTCGCAGAGTGGCATCATAATCGCAGTACGCTTCAGAGTTGCGTCGTCGAATCCTCGTTACAGATGAACGACGCCCGGCTACTGATGCCGCTATCATCCGACAAGCGAATCGCCGACGATAGCGACGAGGGCACGAAACAACGGACACGTTCTTCTTTTCGAGCATGTGATTCGTGAAGCGCGTGGGAACATTACAATGTACCCCCTATAGATGCACGAAGACTGCACACACACACACATATATATATATATATACGTGCCCAGATGGGAATAAGACACAATCATTTCGTGTGGATATACCGCTAATATATATATATATATATATATATATATATATATATATATATATATATTATATATAGATAGGCGGTATCTCCACACGAAATTCGTGTGTCGTATTCCCATATAGGGCGCGTCGTTTTCATTGCCCCAACGACTTCTGCTGCCGTTATTGTTGTTCTCGTTGTTGTGGTTGTTGTTGTTGCTGCTATTCTTGCTGGTTATTTATTGTTCGCGCGGCGGCACGCGAACATCAAGGGAATCAATCATACGCAAATGATGGCGGAACATTCTTGTATGCTATGATTCTTCGTTGTGTGCTTGTTGAGCATTCATCACATAACAACCGACCGATGGCCTAACCAGCCGGAAAGGAAAGGGACTAGATAAAAGTGAGCAACAATACGTTGGTTGTTGTTCGTGATATATATTCGTGGCAGGTGTTTAAAATGCCGGTTACGTTTGAGACTGTTTTGTTGTTGTTGTTGTTGTTGTTGGTAACTTCCGGTCACGTTGATCCAGCTTTCGGCAGTTACTTAACTAGGCAAGTTGCACTTATCGTTGTCGTCTATAGGGAAGACGATGCGTCGTCTCCTCCTCTGGAAATCTCCTTGGGTCGTCACAACCATCTTATGAACGACGACCGTGTGTTTGTCGTGTAACTACTAACAGTTATAGCCACTTGGCATTGTCTGTCATCAGTCGAGGATGTGTGTGTGATGAAGAGGTGCCAGCATCTTTCTGCGTGTGGCTTCTCGTGGCTTCACGTTTGAAGTTGCTGGTACGAGACGCGCTACTGGCGCACGCTGTTCCGCTGTTCATTCTGTACACGTGAGATGCGTATGCTGCGTTCTGAGGTGTCCCCTCGAGTCTGTCGTCGAAGTTTACACACGTAGGGATGGATGCCTAACCCCCCCAGAATTTGAACAAAATCCAAACTACCTAAAAATCGTAGTGACCCGTCGTCAAGGCCTGGCTGGTGTGTACTGTTACCATATGCTATTGCAATCACTGCCTATAGCTTCGACGGCTTTTGTCGACAGCGGTCAAACGAATTAAAGCAGTGCGTTAACAGGTCTATTTGTTATTTCGTTTCAGCCTAGTCACAACGGGTGCTGCTGCTGCTCAGTGATTGAAGATAAGCGTGTGTGGTTGATCATCAGAAGAACGGCAACAAAAACAATCATGACAATAGCAATGACAACAACATCAATGACAATTCAACAACAACAGCAACAACAACAATAACAATAACAACAAAAACAACAACGAATACAGCAACAACCGCAGCAGCTGCAGTACAAGTGGTAGCGCAGAGTTAGATGGCGTAGCGTTTCTCTGTCAGAGCGGGCAACGCATTTAGGAAAAAAATCTGCCAAAAAAGTAGAACGCTATCGATCCAATTAACTAGAATCAGTTTGTCGGCAGCTGAGATTCGTCGACGCTCGAGATCGTTGCTTTATGACGCGGCGATTTTCGACAGCCGTTCGTGCATTACGCGTAACGCCAAACTCTAGAATGTCGTCACCGTAACACCCCCAATATGGCCATCACCAACAATATATGCTTATGTTGATTCTCCACATATTGCCGCCGTTGAAGCTGTTGGTGTTGTGTGATCATTGTTGTTGTTGTCGTTGTTGTTGTTGCTGCTGCTGCTGCAGTTTCTCCTATGCTTGTTGTTGAAGTTGTCCTAATAAATTATGAGGATTTTATCATGGCCGTCGTTGTTGTTGTTTTACTGCAATTAGTGCTGCTGCTGCTGTTGCTGTTACTACACTGCTGCCGATACCGATGAAGCCAAAATGTATTGCTTATGAGGATAATTACGTTAATGTTGATGTAGTTATTGTTGGCGTTACTGCTCTCGACGTTCGTCACGCGGTTGTTATTTATTGTTGTTGTTGTTGTTGTGCTGTACTTGGTCCAGTAGCGGCGATGTGATCGAAGAATCGACGCGGTCGACCGTGGCGTTGCCGGAAGAACGAACAACATAAAGCACGTGGACACACGCGACACCACAACCACAACAACAGCAACGACATCAAGAACATACACAACAACAACAACAACAGCAACGACATCAAGAATGTACACAACAACAACATCAACAACAACAACCACCACAACAACAACAAAAGCAACAGTAGCAGCAGCAACAACAATAATAGCAACAGTAGCAGCAACAACAACGTCAACAGTAGCAGCAGTATCAACAACAACAGCAACAACAACAGCAGCAGCAGCAACAACAGCAACAACAACAGCAGCAGCAACAACAACAACAACAACAGCAACAGCAGCAACAACAACAGCAACAGCAGCAACAACAGCAGCAACAACAACAACAACAACAACAGCAACAACAACAACAGCAGCAGCAGCAGCAGCAATAACATCATGAAAAACCGGTAGCTGCTGTTGGTATTGTTGCCGTCGCCGCCGCCGCCGCTTATGCTGTTCAGGTCGTTGATGTCATTTGTTATTGTTTACGTTCGTCATGTCTGCTGCTTGCTAGCGAGAAGAAGGTCTGTAAAGGATGAAAGCGATGAGCCGCGCGCCGATATCTTTTGTGAGTGGCACCACTACCCCCATAACCCCATCACCCCCGTTACCCCCACCACCACCACCTGCGTACCTACCACCGCGTGCGCGCGTGCCGTGACCAACGCGGACACAACAACCTGCAAACCAACCACCGTCTGTCAGTAATGCCGCTCTGTCTTTTTGCTCCGACAGCTACCGCGGTGTCGCAGTCATCATAGAGCTACAGAGAGACAGAGAGAGAGCGAACGCGCAAGAAAGCGTGCACGTTCGAGAGAGAAAGAGAGAGAGATAGAGATGGGGGGGGGGGGAGATGGTGGTGGGGAAGCGAGAT
The DNA here is from genome assembly GCA_003439945.1 of Dermanyssus gallinae. Classification (NCBI taxonomy): domain Eukaryota; kingdom Metazoa; phylum Arthropoda; class Arachnida; order Mesostigmata; family Dermanyssidae; genus Dermanyssus; species Dermanyssus gallinae. The sequence continues at coordinate 122,467 of QVRM01002793.1, forward strand.
GCACAGCAAACAAAGCAAACTTGCTTCTCCTCCACATCCACGAAACTTCGGCGTTATCTCTCCCCCCCCCCCCCCCCCCGCTGTCCGAACTACTCAATACGATGCTGATTTGCTCTGATAGACGTAAGTAGAAAAGACGTAATAGCAATAGGGGAACATGTTGTTGCGTACTGTTCGTAGTAGTACCACAACGGTAGACTAGTTATAGAAATAATAACGGTCTTAGCCAGTACAAGGAGAGGTCGCAGACATTATATTCGGATAATAATAATAATAATATTAATAATAATAATAATAATAATAAGGAAACGCCGGCTGTATTGTCGGTTCCATGGAATAATATTTAGGTGCTAGAAGAACCAAGAAGTACACGTTGACACCTCACAATTGTAACATTTAAACATTGATAATAATAATAATAATAATAATAATAATAGTGATGACAAGCCAAGTCAATCTAAAAGTCGATCACAGATAGCTGCCATGTAGCAGCGAGCAATGCCCATTGCAGCATGCATCTGTTGATCAAGGGTGGAACGGTAGGCCGGCCAATCGGTGTTTACCCACAACAACAACAACACTAACAACAAAAACAACAACGACGACGGCGACGACGACGCCGAAACACAAGAACAACAACAACACTAATCAGGAGCGAGATGGGTCGTCATCACAGCAAGTCGAAAAATCACGGAAATGATTCGTACTACGCTTAGTAGCAGCCGTCGTCGTTGAAGTGGTCACAGCAGTTGTAAAAATCAAATCAGATAACAACAACAACGGCGACAACAACAACAACAACAACCGCGACAACAACAACAACAGCGACAACAACAACAACAACAATGACAACAGCAATAAAAATATTTGCATCGTCAACAATATATGAGCACAGATTTGATCACATAAAGCGGCCGGCAGAACAAACGGGCAGAACAGCACCAGGTCATCGGCGACGAGAGACGAGCGCACAAATCGACAATCAAAGAGTCGTCTGTCGTTTCGTTGGCCGGTGTTGTCCGGGCGCTGGGCGGCGGATGGACGACGTCCGTCGCTGGTCGCGGTCCACCAAGCGACTGCTTCGTTACCAAGCAAGCGTCTGTCAGCCGAACAACAGCACAGGTCACGGCCACCGGCCAAGGGCCACGGAAAACGGGGGAAAGATAGATAGATAGATAGCTAGCTAGGGGGGGAGGGGCAGGCAGGCAGGCAACAGGTAGTAGGATGTTGGGAAGCATTGATGTCCGTATGTCCATCTGTCATATCTATCTATGTATCTACTACGATCTATCCAGCTAGATCTATCAATCCATTGATGGGCTATGGGACTCGGAGCGTTGCAGCGGCGATGATACAGCAGCGTCATATGATGATGATGATGATGATAATGACGACGCAGACAGACGCGCCCAACAAGCAAGCAGCAGTCAACATGGGGCGGCGACCGTGGTAGCTTCCCTCCTACCGTCGCTCGTAATAATAATAATAATAATAGTAGTAGTAGTAGTGGTAGAAGTAGATCGTCGTTAAAGTTGTTATTGTTGTCGTCGTCGCCATTGTTGTTGTTGTTGTTGTTGCTACTGTTGTCGTCGTCGCCGTTGTTGTTGCTTCTGTTGTTGCTGCCGTTGTTGTTGTTGTCACTGTCATCTTACAATGAACGCATCGGCCAGACAAGAGTGAGTGTGAGCGGGAACCACAGCATCAGAAACACGAGACCGCGTCCGCGCGACCCAGACGTCATTGACAGAAGCTAACAGCAGCTACAGCAACAGCTATCAAAAGCAACAACAACAGAAGCAACAACAACAACAACAGCAGCAGCAACAACAACAGCAATAACAGCAGCAGCAACAACAACAACAACAACAACAACAACAACAACAACAACGAGCTGCATCTTACCCAATACAGTGTGCCCGGTACTTTTCTACTGATCCCGTTACTCTGCACATTCCGTTTGCAGTAATGACCAACAGCAAAAACGACAAACGTACGAGTGACGACGACGACGACATTAATAAAAGTACCACTAGCAGCAACAGCAACAATAACAGCACAACAACAACAACAACAACAACAGCACAACAACAATAACAGGACAACAACAACGACAGCAATAACACTGACACAATCATAATCTCTGAGTATTGGAGGAGAATAATGACTGGGCTGAAGAGTATTGCAAACAAGAGCACACGGACCAAACAAGTCACAGCGAAACGAAGATGCCACGGGAAACGCAGCCGACAGAAGCAGATATCGTGATGGGAAAGCGGCGAACTGTAGGAAAAGTAGGAAAAGAAATAAAAAGCAAATGAAGATGATGAAGAGAAACGTGGTGGTGGTGGTGGTAGCAGTGGCAATGGTGGTGGCAGTGGTGATTAAGAAAGATGCTGCTACTGCTGCTGATGATGATGATAATCAAGATGGAAAAAAATGCTATACCGAAAATGACTAAAGCATCAGAAAGGAGCGTAACGGAGAAGCTTTTTGCCTGCGTTATCAACGCTAGATGTAACGTTGGAATTGCGCCGTAGGTGAGACCAATGTTCAGCACGCAGGTCTGGTCGCCGATACAGCTCCTCCTTGAAGAGAAGGTCAACGCGTCTAGATGAATGCGAATGTTCTAAGAATCAACAAGAAAAATAATAATAATAGTAATACCAGATTAATGTGAAGAATAGAGGACTGAGTGACAAGTAATGCTGGGGCGGCGTAAGTAACCCAAAGAAAGAAACTCTGAAGAAGCCAAGTCAGGCTGAAAAATGTCAAAAGACTGACACGATATCAGTCTTGCGGTTGGTGGCTGGAGGGAATTTACAACGACACCAGTAATAAGAACACATCAAAATGTTCGTTACCTCAATTGGCATTTTTGTGCTGGCAGTCTTACGCTGCCTGCCACACTGGACTGCGGAATTGCAGATGATTTCTTATCATCATAATCTCTATACAAACATGCTATCTTCTAAAAACGCAGGTGTGCGAAAATCCTACTGGGTCCCTGTGGCCTACTGCGATGACCAATATTGCAATAGCCTTTCTCTCGATCCACAGTCTGATTATTATTATTATTATTATTATTATTATTATTATTATTATTATTATTATTATTATTATTATTATTATTATTATTATTATTATTATTATTATTATTATTATTATTATGTCGCTAACACGTGTTCAACGGGCATCGTCGTCGTCGTCATCGCTCGTCGATTGTGTCGAGCGTCTGGCCCAGCTATGTGTTGGTTGTGTTGCTAACCGGCTTGTACTGCTGCCCTCGGGTTACCAAAGTCGTCCAGCTGGAATCCGTCCGCGGCGACTCTACCAACGACGGCGTTTAGTCTTCGAGCGAGGCGGAATCGGGGCTGGCATTTCCATCGTCGCCGCCGTCGTCCGCTTCTTCTTGATCCAATCATCCACTCACTTCGTTCGATTTTCATTCCTCCTTCCTTTTCATGGAGGGATTACGAGACAAAAAAACGTTACGCCTCGCATGCACGCTCCAAGCTGAATATGCGCATACGCATGCATATATGTATGTGTTTTTCGACGTTCGCCCTTTTTTCCGCCACGGGCGGAGACCGGACGGAACGTCGGAGCCTCGAACGCCGCGAACTGGATTACCTACCTACGAGAAAATGTTTCCTCAATGCAGTCGTTGTTCGCCGAATTTTTTTTCACGAACGACAAAGCACAGCATGGCATGACTCGAGTCCCTAGAGCTCTATCTACGTACGCTCTACGTATGTAGGTTATGCACACTACCGTAGAAAGCTCTGTTGTCGATGTATTTTAAGGTAAGGTGAGTGCCCTATGCATACATGCAATAATGTATGTATAAATATATGTTTATATGCATATATACATATGTATGTATGTATATATATAAATATATATATAAAGAAACCTGGAAAAATGTTTGCACGTTCTCGAATAATAAAGAAAAAGTTTAAAATCAATTGGCAGATAGGCCCTTCTTCATGTCGGTGGGCCACAACCGCCGTTCTGAGTACTGTTCTTATGTTCAACGAGGATAAAGTGTGCTAACAAAAGTGCTTCGATCGACCATTAGGGATGAACCCCTACGGAAGCTTATGAGGAGTGGACGGTACAAAACATTTCGAAGTGCACATTACCATCTGAGCGAGAAAGTTTATGAAGAGCGTTCAAAAACAGCAGGATAGCAAAACTGTGGCTTTACAGGAGCCACAGTGGTATTGATGTATTGATGACAGCTTAAACATAACACATATGCTTCGCTGGATGAGACGCGTTGAGCTTGGGTGCCAAGCCCTCCTGATCATTGCAGAATGTGGCTAAGTTTCAAATCGACTTCGACGAGTGCCGGTCTTCTCCATTCTTGAGACTTGTCACAGGTGTTGAGGCCTGGGTACATTTTTATGACTCTCCTCTCACGTACCAGAGCTCGCAGTGGTCAGACGCTAGAGCGCCTTCACTCACAAAAGTAAACCGCTAGCGGCCGGCTAGCGACTTCCTTTTCAGGATTGAAATTTGAGGATTGAAACTCCAAGTCAAACTAAACGAAAATAATACAGTTGATCGTTATACTAGATAATGGCTACCAAAGTTGTCACGTTGCTCACCAAGAAGAGCTCTAAGGCGTCTCTTGGCTTATGCCTTCACCACCACGACACCGACAGGCCAGCCCACTGGGCTGAAAACTTTTCTCGCCGCATCTTAAGTCACGCAGTTGAGGCACTCAGCTTATTCACCCGACTTTGAACTAATTGTGCTTGGAGTCATCGAGGTAGGACTAGACACAACAATAACAACCACAAGTATTGAAATACGTGATCTCGAGGCCTGTTTCGGTGCATGAATCCACCGTTTTTCAAGAAGTTTAAACAAACTGGTGTAATTATTACATCGACTCTAAATAATGTGTCAACTTTAAAGAACTACATTACAGATGGCTACCTTAAGACTTTTAAACTACTGTATTTTTGCAGTACCCCTTGAACTTCAAAATACCCGTATGGAAAATCTATGTGCTGAAGGCCGGGTGAGTATGTGGCCATTGTTCTGAAGAAATGTAATTTGGCACGTTGCCGTGGAATAACGTTTGAGCTTGTTCTGTTCCGCGAGAGGACGCAGAGTCCTGTTGAATGTTGTTGAATAACAAACAGTGTGTAGGCTGCTGCCAAACTTGCCCAAGACTCTTTGCAACCCTCCAGTACACACTGGTGATTAAGGGAGACATCCCGCGTTGTTCCGTGCTGGAATAATAATTAGGGCGAGTTCGACCCGAGGCAGTAATCCAAGTTCAAAACATACACACGGACTCCGCCCTCCTGGGGTTTTTAACTGGCCATCTCTATGGTAACGTACTTGTTTCTTCTTTGCAGTAAGGTCATAAATCTGTTAAAACGTGTAAGGCATCTTGCCCAGCTCGCGCTACAGGATTCCTCGCTTTGAATGTTTTCGTCTGAAATTTGTGGCTGCCATCTTTCCTGCACTCTGTCGAGGCTTGCGTTCAAACAAACGCCTCGTTTTCACACGATTTCGAACAAATTACAGACCTACAACATCCCACTCAATGCACGCCGCTCTTCCATTAGAACCAAGTAATATTTCTATCGAGGTCACATTTTGGCTGCAGCACCATGTTTACACACATATATATATATATATATATATATATATATATGATAATATAGCGCAGGTTATTCATGTGAATGCGCTCCTTCTTTGAACGTACGTTTGATATCGGCCGTTGTGGCCCCACGGTGGGCAACACGTTGCGTTTTCTTGAAGCAATTATCCCAGAACATACAGGATCGTGCGTAAAGATCGAAACAACCGTAACTGAACATACACTTTGCTGGCTGGCTGTCTGGCGGATCCCCACTGACGCAACAAGAATCTAGTCAAGCCTCGCTTGGCGGACCGGACAGGACCGCCGCAGATTTGATGTTCGGTTGTAATCTCGTCGTTTCGCAACGATTCGATAATACAGCAATGTCGGCCCGAATAAAAACCCGAATGGCAACAACCATACGACACGAGCAACAGATACGACAGAATGACAACAGTACAACACCACCAACAGTGCAACAACACCAACAGTACAACAACAACAACAGCAACAACAGGCTGTTGTAAACGAGCAGGTTGGCGGAATCGATCACTACTCGAAAGTGTATCTAGTTTTCTCAACAGGCGGTTTGCTTCTACCAATCTAATGGATTTGCTTGCTTGTTCTAGGCGATCTGTACGCGAACGCAGAACGACGAGTTTTCGTTGAGCTCGGCAGCGGCATCGCTTATGCAATAACCATGCGCAAGCATCTATGTGTTACGTAAGTGAGTGTGTGCATGAATAGATGAAAACCGAGTGAGTGCAACACTTAAGCATGACGTTGTACGACGTACGTTCGTTCTTGTTGTCTGCCCGCTTGCATAATAGCACGAGTATAGAAAAACCTGCCGAACAACATCTTTATGTACAAGTAAACGTCTGAGTTTCTGTCAACAGTTTCGCGCCGGATCACGGACTAGGTGAACAGACGTTATCCGCAAACGAATTGTATGTGAACAGTTTGCAGCCTTGCTTTTAGCCGTTTCATCCTACAAAGGAGGATCGACAACTTGCCGTGAACGTGCAGGTTTGATGTTCATTTGTGAAAAAAGTTGAACAAAAATGAATAGAAAACAAAAGAGCCCGCGCTTTAACAGTCTCCTACTGACTCCGATCTGTCAGATTGATTAAAAGAAAAAGTAAAGTACAGCGCACTGTTGTATGTATGATGAATTGATACGTGCGGTTACAAACACTGTCTAATCGCCTTAGTGTGAGGAGGCGACGATAAACATTGTTGCGTGTAAATAGCGATAGGTGCCGTGCAGCAAACCAAATGTTTATTGATTCGTTACGTACATGTAACAATTGAGAGCGGCCCGATTAAAAACTGGGCCGAAGGTGCAAGATCCGGAGAAGATGACAAATGTCGATAAGATTTCAGCTCGTAGTGTTAATTGCCTAGAAGCTAGAACAGGTAGCATAAGGTCGCGCGTTGTTCTGGTGATGGGCAATCTATCTCCAAGCGTTGAGATTCTGCGGTGCAAACAGTGGGAACGTTTTTGGAGCCACTGCAAAGATTCGCTCGACAATTACGTTCCGATCCTGCCATAAGATAGCATACCACTCATTGGGCGCCTAAGTCAGGTTGTTTTGTAAAAATGCCGAAATATGAAGGCGAAATAACCGTCCTATTTAGTAACGTGTGCTCTATTAGCAACCAGCCATATCGCCTAAACAAATGTTGCCCAACGAGTAATCTTGACACTTCGTAGAAAATTCTTGTAGAAAATTGCTACATTGGCATTGATTATAGTTATCAGGGGCAACGTGTTTGATTTACTTGAGGTCTGTGCCTCACGCTATGTGGGGAGTGTAGAGGCTTTGAAAAAGGCGCAACTTGCTCTCACTGTAACTAGAGTTTTCTATAAGCGTCTTACGTCGGCGATAAAGCTAATTGGTATCATTATACTCAAAAATTAGAAATCTAGCTCCCAAATACCGTTTCCCTCCCCCTCAAGATTACGAGAAAATAATTTGTCAGCTCAAAATCGGAGAAGAAAATAGCGTATTTCATATTACGCAGCACGTACGTATGGCAAATGTAACGCACATTATCATGCCTTCGATTTCTTGAAACTTGGTGCCACTATTTGCCTTCCTGTCGCTGAAGCGTTTACTCGGTCGGCGTACTGAAGTACATCTGGGTAGTGGTTGGTTCAAATGGTAGCATGAAGGAGTCAGAAGGACAAGCGGAAGAAAAAGTAGTTTATGGCCGTTACGGTTTTGTAAGTCCCCCGACCGTTTATCGAGTCCAAGATTGTGCGTAACTCATTTCGCACCAGGATGCCTCGCATGTATACTTCCGGAACGGGACAACAACGCCATCAACATAATGGCGTCGCAAGTCTTAGAGAGTTCCTGGGTTGAAGCCACAACGGCATCAACGTCGTGTGCATATGTGGGTGGCTATGGATGGATGTGACCAAATGTCACACGCATATAAGTCCTTACCGTCGTATACATATATAGATATATATATATTTAGATATTATTATATATATATATAATATATATATATAGTATATTATATATATATATATATATATTATATATATATATATATCACAACATAGTGGCATGGGCGTTACGTTATTGTAATCCTTGATTGCTCAGTATGTATATAAACGTTGCACAACATTCCGGCCATTATTTATGCATATATGTATGCAAGACTGAACCCCTCCAAAATGCTCCCTATATAATATATATATATATATATATATATATATAAATATATATATCTATATATATATATATTATATTATATATATATATGTGTGAATATAGTTAAGTATAAGCGCTACGGAATACACATGTTGTGTTGCCAAGTTCCAAAGCCTTACACGTACACAACGCATAACTGTACACCATCTACACCATATGTTAAGTACCTGTCGTCGAAGCAATAGTAACAATAGTAGTGGTCGCGTTTACAGTCGATGTTCGCGGCATTCTTTTTCATTCATTCCAGAATTCTCGCAGCAACAACAGTAGCAGCAAGCAACCGCTGAACCAGCTGAACGACAATACAACCACAATTGCAGCGCCAAGATCAGCAGCCCGAGCACGAGCAATCCTTATGAACTGCAGCTGATGACTGAGTTCGGCGTCAGCGTGGCATTGAACCGTTAAACGGCAATAACAGATGATTTATGAAGCGTGAATGGCAACGAAAAGGCATTGTCTTAAATAAAGGCAAACCGGACAGTAAAATAACGTGTAATGCGGTATATATATATATATATATATATATATATATTTTTTTTTTTTTTATATATATATATATAATGACAGCGAAAAATAATATATTTTTTTTTAATTTTATAATTTAATATGTATAAAGACAGCGGAAAATGATTTGGTGATGAATATGTTGTCTCGCAGCGTCACTTCTGTCTCAAGTATTACAACGTACATCTTCAACATATTCCCCAAAAAAAATAGCTTCTAAATACGGTAGTAATACTGCATTTTTAAGCCTAGGCCGAACTAATTCCAGATTGAGATCAAGCATAGAATAACAATAATAGCAACTGCTGTACAACGTTACCGTCGTTAGCGTCATTTGGTGATGACTCGAACAGTATAGATGTTTTGACGCACCACCGTGCTGTGCCAACTCACCTGAAAACAAAACACACAAAGATAAAAGCGTGAGTAAAATCTAGTGAGAAATTCTGGCGACATAATCGGCCATATAGGAATTATGTCGTAAGCTGTTGTATACCGAAACGTGGTTACTATATATATATATATATATATAATAATATATATATATATATATATATATATATATATATATATATATATACATTAAAGCCTGCAACGTTCCGGATTCAAGGCAATGGCTTTGCTAGAGCACTACTTTTGGCGGTAGTGAAGACAACCGTTAATACCTCACAACGGTGACTCGATTAATCGAAAGTTAAGTAAACATCAATACTAATAATACCAGAGGGAGGCAATGTGTTTGTCGGTAGCACCCACTTAGCGAGGCAGACCAGAGAAGGATGGCCTCCGGCGTTGTACGACGTCCCCTGTTGAAGCTTGAAGAAAGCCCCTCTCTCTCACCCCAATGGCCAGTGACCGTTATCCGTTCGACCAGTCGACGCCCCACCCCAAACTCGGTCTCAAAGCACAAATGGATGGTAGTAACAATCATCGTAGCAGCAATTGCAATTCTAGTAGTGACACAAAAAACCGGTATGACCTACGAGGCTAGATAGCATTCGAAAAACATCTGCCCACCAAGGCAAAATAATATATATATATATATATATATATATATATATATATATATATATATATATTTATATATGTATATACATATATCATCATATCCGTCACAATGACCGACATCGGATTGCGAGAATTTCCCTGGCTGATTGATGGCTTGCGGCTGGCTTCACAGAGTCTGCAAGGCGTATTGGTTAAAATTGAATTGAGGTGTGTACACTGTAACGATTGGACGTACATGTTTAGCAAAACTTTTACCGTAATAATACTGTTTGATATTAGCAATAATGCCGACGCAACAGCTATGGCAACAGTGAACATCACATCACTTCGCCACAACTAGCGACTATAGCAATTAGAAGAGTCAGCGACCATGCTTCAGCTGCTGCTGTTGCAGCTTCCACAAGGGCTGTTGGGAAAACCCTAGATATCTCAGCATGTCCCTGGCCCTTTCGATGCGATGGCCCTTCTGAAATACAATCTCTTTTGCTCTTCTGGGTGGGGTCGAAGGAGCGTAACGAGATTACATGGTGGCTGGTCGATCACTATCCGCATTAGCAAGAGAACCAATAACAACAAGCACAATAATAGCAAAGTAACAACGATAACAAGACAATGCCATCAGCAGCAGCAGCGGCACCAAACACCGCAATAACAAATTCGCAACAGTAAGCACAGTAAGATTAGCATGACCGCTACAGATAGCAGCATGATCGTCACACGACTCCGTCAAACGTTACCGAAGCACAAATATCAACAATATAACAGAAACACCAGCACAACTATCAAGAATATAACAAGCAAGAGTAACCACCACCACAACAACAGCAAAACAGCGGCAACCGCAAAAATGTGTACCCATCTTTCACCGTCTTCTATCTACCTCAACCGCCGGCGATATTTGTTTGCACGGCGGGCTTTTTCCTATTTCTTCTTATTTTTGTCCTCTATAGTGGATACTGATTTGAGTAGTACGTCAGCGAATCAGTGGACTGGGCGAGCGGGTGACTTCTCTCGAGGATTCCAGTCAAGTATATATATATATATATATATATATATATATATATATATATATATATATATATATATATATATATATATTATATATATATATACTAGAAATAAAAAACACACCTAAAAATTTCACTTACTTTCTGCCCCACCTAGTATATATACCTATTTCTTTAAATGCCCGCCACGCCTCTGAGAAGTCTGCTTCTATGTGTACATAACAGATATCTATGTAAGCGCAAATAACCGTCGAATCTTCGAGAAGTTATCTCATTTGTTGTTTTTGCTACATGAATTCTGTCGAAATAGACCGCAAACATTACCAGTTATAAGCGGCAATTTCGTATGAGTTCAAAGAGGTCATAGCGCTTCAAAAAGTGTCCCAAATATTTGAAGCATATTGGCCGGGGACAGCAGTTGAAAGGTTCTACGTGCTGCAAGTGGTTGGCCAAGTTCCGTTCCGGCAACGTAAGCCTTCTGGATGAATCCTATTCTAAAAGGTCTAATACGCTTGAGCGAACCTGTGGAAAAGACTTCTCGACTGACCACGCGTGAACTGTCCATGGACTTCGGGGTGTGTCACGCAACCATCGTAACAAATGCTCTTCCTGGCTTGCCAGACACAACGAGTGTTCATTCTTAGATCCAACTGTTACTTGTGACGAAAAAATGAGTCTTTACGACAAAGAGATTCACTTTAACAGAACGAGTAAAATCAGACGTGGATAGATTTCTCGAAATGCAGAATTAGTTGCCATGCCATGCAAATAGACACTCCGGTCCACAGATGGGAGAGTTTTACTATGCTAACTAATGTGTGTACTTTTTGAATGAATAAAATCGGGTAACTCTTTCATCTCTTAGAATGATTTTTTTAAAGTTTAAACATTCAAATTATTTTCCGCCCGCTAGGAGGATAGTAGGATATACAGATACACACCATGTGTGTATCTATATACATACAGGATATGTCAAACCCAGTTTGGCCAGAATTGAAGGTGTTGAAAAATGCTTCTTCTGGATAAAATCTACAACTCGCTTACATCTGGTCAGATTGGTTTGGACACTTTGTAGACGGGCTTGACATTTTTGATCGTATGTTTGTGTTTTCTGGAATTCCGCTTGGCTAGCGGGGAGACCGATGGTTGTGGCGCTCATGACATATAGCCATGGCTAGGCGGTGCATGACGTTTCTTGTTGAAATGCTATACATTATCTTTAAATCAGCGAGAACTTGACCTGGTCAATAGCCTGGATCCTTCTATAATCGGGCACAAGCTGGTTGGCCATTACAAAAAAGCAGAAGTATACATAAAAATATATATATATTTTTTAATATATTATTATTACATGTTAACTAATTTACAGTGGTGAGGTAGATATATATATATTTATATATTTATATATATTATATTTAATATATATATTATATATAGATATATATATATATATATATATATATATATATATATAATATATTCATATATATATATATGAATATATATAAATATATATTCATATATATATATATGTGTGTGCGCGCAAATCAATTAACCAGCAACACGGCTAAAGGGCGCAAGCTCCACCTGCTGCTAGGCGCTCGCTGATGATGGCTCTATTCGATGATGCCGATTGCGGTGTGCGGTTGATTTCGCTGCTAGCGGGCGTTGCGAGAGGCGAACGAGAGGAAACGATACGTTGAAGAGCGTGGGGTAGTCAGTCGATCGCCGAGCAGCCGCCTCACCTCCGGCCTCGAGATGATGACGGCTGGATAGGGTGGGGGACCATCGAGTCATCACATCGTGTTGCCAACCATCTCGTTTGTTAGTTGCCAGAGGCCGGGCACCGATCGTCCGCGGATTTTTGCCTCACCGGCGCCACATCATGGTACGGCTCGCCATCTGAATAGTTATAGCAGCAGCAACCGAGCTTGCACGAAGCGGATCGGACGATCGATTCGAATGTTCCAGATGTGGGAAGAGCTGTGACACAGATCATGCTACCAGCTGTTCCCTTGCTGCCACCTTTAGGTAGACTGGAAAAGCTGACTATATGTATATATATATATATATATATATATTTATATATATATATATATATATATATATATATATATATATATATATATATATATATACTTTTTTTTCATAAACAGTTGCATGTAATGTATCATTTTAACAAATGCAACTATGAATGTCGTTGGGTATCGTGAACGTTATACGCTAGACAGCAATGGCCACCGTCAAGCCCGGTGGCGTGGTAGAGGAGACACATAGGTGCACGGGTTCGATTCCCACCGTTGCACACTTATGGTTATGGAGTCCGTCTTACAAAGAATGTATGCGAAAGCAATTCCGGGGAAGTTAAATGTTGGCTGAGAGTCAGCTCGAAAAAGCTTAGACAGCAATGACGCTCACCTCAATGCATTGCGGAATATGGAGGCCGATTGTCCCCCGTATTGGCGCCACTGTTACTTTTGCTTTGTTGCTTTGAATTGTTTATGCATACGAGCATATCGTGTATGATGATAAAATTAACTCGCGAGCTTTCTGGTCGGCAGTTCGACCTCATTTGTCGAGAGCGACGCTAACACCATGTACAGTACTCCTCAGAAATATCCAAATTTCTGTATCAAGCTTAAGTTTGACCTACAATGGCTGACATCGATCCAGAGTTTTACATCGCAGGGGCCATGTTAAACTCGGAGTGGAAGGAAGTAGGCAGGTAGAAAAGATATATACATTTATATGATACATGTCGCAGTCCGTGGATCGTACTGAAGGCTTCCGCAAGAAAAGTGGCCCCTGCATTTGTGAATGTTGTGAGAAGTTGGGCGGTCGTTAGTGAGTGCTACGCAGTCGCCTTACTATCTAAAGTGACACGGTCTGAAAATGCTTCTATTCTGTATAACGGAATGTGATGATAGCTACCTGCCAATGGTGAAAGGATGTGATGTAAAAATAATAATAAAGATAATATAACCATGAATTATTATCAGTCTATTACCGCCAATTTCCTTCATTCGTATATATATATATATATATATATATATATATATATATATATATATATATATATATATATATATATATAGTTACTCAATTCGTGCAATCATGTTGAGTATATATATATATATATATATATATATATATATAGTTACGCAATTCATGCGTTCATGTTTGAGCAGGCCTTTTCTAAAAAAAAGCCTATGCGTCTTCCGCAGCCACTAGTATTCGTGTAGGGAAGAATCTGTTTATTAATAACTTTTGTTTTTGGTATGGATGACGCTGAATCAATTGCTACAGAGTTAGCCCATGCTGTTCACCGGTCTGAGGTCGGCCTGCAGCTAAATTGGGGTCGGCGAGCCCCTTCAGACTGCTGCCGCATTGATCGAAACGGAGATAACTCTAAATCGCACATTTAACTCACGAGAAAGCTACGCTTTCACTCGGTTATAAATGACCGGTGTATCAAATTCTCAATTATAGTCGACTTGTTTTGATCGAACCTTGACGTTGTCATACACTTGTATATGTATGTACGTATATATATATATATATATATATATATATAAGCGAGAGTTTAAGGCGAGCACTGCCGAGTGTGCAAACGTATTGTAAATGATTAACAAAATTATCACAATACTTTCTATAAAACGCGAGTTCGTGGATTCGTTCACACGGATTTGTATCGCGCTTTCCTACGATGAGAAACAATGGGAGAGTGATGTGGCACAACTCCGATGTCTTGTGTGCCATGGCGCGCGTGCGCGTCAACTAACATCTATGAACCTCTTGTCCGATAGTCCATAGTTCAAGAAATGCTATGATACATATAGGTTCTAAGTAAAGCACACAATTGCCATTATTCCACGTAAACGGCAAGCAGAGTGATGCAGCGGATGTGACAAGCAACGGCCGTGCTATACTCCTGCTATTGTTGTTGTTGTAGTAGAGAAGTTGGTAATGGCAGTGGTGCTGTTGCTGTTCTATGCACCGTCGGCCGCTGTAGCAACGCCACACAGCTCCACTCGCTTGGACAACTTGGCCAATCGAGTGGAGCGATGAGCAGAAGTAGAAGGGGAGCGCATGATGTCGTTGCCATGATGTCGTTGCCATGTTGTCGTTGCCATCTTGTTGTTATCGTTGCAGCTTCGGCCGGTGGCAACTGCGGCTAATTCCGCCTAAAATGATGCCGTCTATTGCGTGTGCTGTTTACGCGCACACAGGGAATATGATCTATCGGTCCACCTAGCGCTAGGGGAATGGCTCCAGCATTTAGGAACGTGTCGCATCATCGCCGTGTCACTCTCACTATTGTCGCCGACGCCTCAGCCCGTGCCCGGTGCCCCGTTTTCGTGCACGACCCCCCGGGCCCTGGTGAACAACAATCCCCTGCTTTTTTTTTAGGGTGGGGGGGGGTCGTGGAACACAAAGGGCCACGAAAGTATTTAGTGTCGAAAACTAACTGTTCGCCCGTC
The DNA here is from genome assembly GCA_003439945.1 of Dermanyssus gallinae. Taxonomy (NCBI): domain Eukaryota; kingdom Metazoa; phylum Arthropoda; class Arachnida; order Mesostigmata; family Dermanyssidae; genus Dermanyssus; species Dermanyssus gallinae. The sequence continues at coordinate 137,801 of QVRM01002793.1, forward strand.
CGGCGGTTGTTGGGACGAACAGGGGGCAAGGAAACGAAAGGAAAGACAATCGAGATATGAAGTTGTCGCTTTGCGATTTTCATCATTATCATCACCCCCATCGTCATCATCATCATCATCATCATCATTATCATTGTAGTCATCGCCTCGTCGTCGTTGTTGGACGTCAAGGGAAAAAATGAGGCTCGGGGCTGGGTGAAGGAGGGGACGGGGGTAACACAAAGCACATCCCATGAGCATCTATGTGCATGATGTGGTGTCGTCTACAGCACCACCGGACAACGAATGTACAGCCAGCAAGCAGCTGTACGGAGCAATTGAATCGCCAGTCGAATTGCTGAGAGTTGGCCCGGGAAACCCGGTAGGTAGATAGATAGGACTACAACGATGACTACAGACCCGATCGTCGTCATTGTTGTCATTCCTACGTTTGTTATCGTCGTAATCGTCGTTACTGCTGTTAATATTGTTACTATTACGGTAGCTGTTGTTATTTTTACAATGGCTGTTGTTGTTAAGCGTGTTATTGTTGTTGTTGTTATTGTTGCTGTTGCTAATACTGTTCCTGTTGTTGTTGTTGCTGTTGCTAATGCTGTTCCTGTTGTTGTTCTCTTGCTAAAGCTGTTGTTGTTGCCGCTAATGCTGTTGCTGTTGTTGTTGCTGCTAATGTTGTTGTTGTTGTTGTCGCCGTCATCACGGTCATCAACCACGGATGCTTCCGTTAACGAAAACAAAACGCCCCATCTACTATGACACGGCTGCGGGTGATGCTACAGCTGCTTTTCTCAGCTCTTAAAACTATTCTAGTATCCGTTTTTGTTCTATTTTCGCTTTCAGCCATGTTCAGACGTTTGCCGTCGTAAATAGTGCACGCCGCTGGTCATCGGGAGAATAATTGTTCTTCGCCTTTTATTATTGTTATCGACGTCGTCGTTGTGGTCGATGTTGATTGTTGCTGCTGCTGTTGTTGTTGTTGTTGTTGTTGTTGCTGCTGTTGCTATTTTTGTTAAAATGTTTGCTCTGTTACGTTTGTCGTTATCGCGGTTGTTGCTGTTGAAATGTTAGCGTCCTAACGGTGGACTGAAGCTAATGGACGGGACGTCAATTTCGGTCCCTTAAAGGCGGTTGAGGGCTGCGCCAGTATCGGAGTTTGGTCGAACGGTAAGCGCCCGTTAAACCACAATGATGGGAGTGGCTGTATTCCAACGATTCCGATAGCGCTTGGGTCATTAATAAACACAATACGTACACCGATCGCGCCTGCCGCAATAGACTGGCTTTGAGCACGAACGCATGATCTTTCCTCGGCATTTCTACGTCAGCTACCTGCTCGCGCTGGTTCACTAGTCGGATGAAAGAAGGCCACCACAAGCAGTGGCGTACCAGGACTGTCATTACATGCGGTCGTAAATAGGCAACGCCACTCACCAGCTCATCGTCACTGTGTTCACCTACAAACTGCAAGTGACCCATATATATATATATATATGAAACCGCGATATAAGCAACATTTTCAACTTTACAATCAACCTATGGAATGGTGGACAAGCTAATCCATTTTATTCATTCAAAAAGCATTCTCCATTGTTAGCCAGAACACCCCCCTCTCTGACCAATCTCTGGACCAGACTATCGACTCCCATGGCAAATTATCCTGATTTCTGCATCTCAAGCAATGTCTCCGTGTGTGTTTTTACTGCTTCTGGGGACGCCCGTAGATGGTTCTGCAGATATCTGAAGATGTGATCGAGCTGATCACAGGTTTATATATTTGCCGTCTTCTGGTTGGTCTGGGACGCACCAGAATTTTATTTCTACCTTTCACATTGTTCTAATAAACCAATTTATGTCACCTCACGGATCCATCTAAGAATGGACACTCGTTGTGTCTGGCAAACCAAGAAGAGCTAGATACTCTTATTTGTTGCGCTCGCTCAAGTCACAAGTTCGGGCAAGCGGTCTGAATATATGGATGAACGAAACACATCTTTATTCATAAGAATCAAATCAAGAGAGCAAATACACTCGAACGCATTCAGCCTCTGTACTGAGGAGGTTGCCCAGGGGCTAGATCGAAGATCATGCGCTCGTTGCATCGAATAGAATAGAAGAGGAAATTAATCAAAGTAATATTTATAATAATAATATTAATATAAAACACGTGTATAGTAATGAATTTTATCAAATAACAAAGATTTTTAAGGGAATAACAATCAAATATCAATAATGAAAATATTGAACGGACACTATATGGTAGTGCAGGTCTTCCTTGAATGATTAGGCCTTCTAGAAAGGGGTTCGCTCAGATGGCTTATTGCAGGAAAGAACCACGGCAAGCCAATTGTGACATGAAGACTTTGAAATACTATCCTCTCCGATTACGCTTCAAATATTGCGGACAGTTTCCGGTAAATTTGTACGAGTTCAAAAGAGGCCCAAAAGTAAGGCCTCTTTTGAACTTGTACCAGTTTGCCGCCCGTAACTGAAAAATGTAACTGTCTTTTTCGGCAGAACTTATATGAGCAAAAAACTTGCGAAGATTCTACAGTCTTTTGCGCTAACCTAGATATCTGTTTTGTAAACATAGCAGATTTCTCAGAGGCGTTTCAAAGACACGTCTCAACATGCTATTTACCTTTTCTTCGACCTAATATATGTATATATATATATATATATATATATTACAAACGCACATAGACATATAAATAATATACGTGCTGCCGTAACATACATGATTGTGTGACGCACTTCACATTTAAAGCCTGTCTCTCAAAGAGCACATGTTCTCTCTCTCTCTCTCTCTTGACATCGATAAACTTGTAGTTCGCGCCCTCATAAACCCTCCAGCGTTTTACGAGACCACATTCTAGAACATGAGAAGTCGTCTCCTAGCGAACCCTTATAAAAAAAATGTGCGTATCCATAATGTGCCTAACGTCCGGCACTGCTTCACGGTTATAAACGAAGGTATAGCAGTCATAATCTGGCGATCGTAGCCTAGCAAGCCCTTTTGTGTCCAACTTGGCGCTTGGAATAGGGGGGCGCGCAGGGTGAAGGGAAAATACCGTGACTTCGACAAACGGCCTTCCAGCAGCGCTGGGGCATTGTCCCTTGAAGGCGGCACTATAACGTGAATGACAACAACAACAACAGCAACGACGACAACAACAACGACGATGAAAATGTTCCGTCGGTAGAAGCCATCAAGGTCCAACACGCGACGCCGGGATGGGACTGTTTGATACTACTACCTATCGAACGAGCTAATAATGTGCCGGTATAGAAGCCAACGGAGCGGAACAGAATGATCGTAGAAGATGAGCGACGGGAAAGTCGAGGCCAAATATGAACCTGCACAATCGTTGTGGGCCGAAAACGACGGGCCAATAGCCACGAAGCCGGTAGGTTGTATAAGAGTCGTAGTATTCATGCTGTTGCGAAAGAGGAGCGATGTGTCCACACACTGCCGCAACAATGCTACTGTTAGCTTGAAGTTAACTGGCGAAAACCAAAATAGTTTGCACTGAACAATGCTAAATCCCTGTCGGACAGAGGCAAAAACGAGATCGGGTACGTCCCCTAAGGGGAAGCGGCCATCTCGACTTGACGTCCGCTCCACGTCGTTCTCAGTGCCCCGGCGATTACCTGCCCTGCCCACAGAACAGTAGTGCTATGTTGGAGTCACAACAAACCAGTGTATCTGCGGGAAACAACCGAGAGGAAAAAGTGAGCTTGCCAGTTGCAGACCCCATTGTAGACCTTCGGCACGGCCCGACGGATTATCCGTTTATCTGCGCCTTGTTATGACCGGTGTACGTCACAGTGGGCGGCCTGGAGATCAGCGGATAACTTGTGAGCTAAATCCGCTCACTCATTGTTAGCGTTACCAAGCACGTGGTTACTTTTGTCTTGTTTCTCACAATATTAGTACTTTTTGGTAATAGTTTCCAGATAAATAGATATACACAGCAACTACATAAGTGATGCTTGCTAATCTTAGAGTAGCCATGTAGCACAGTACCATTCAAGTGTACGAAAGTGTGCTATATAGGTTGTTAGGCCTTTTCATGTCATACTTGAACTAACTGCGTGCCGTAGTGCCCCAATCATGACAACGACAGCACGAAAACAACAACAACAATAACCACAACAACAACAACGACGACGACGACGACAACAACAACAACAACAACGGCAACAGCAGCAGCAATACAGCAAGAACAGTAATATCAGGATTAACAACAGCAACACGGACAACAATAGCCGGAAGATACAAAATGACGACACCTGCTGGTTTAATAGCTAGCTAGCTGGTGACGGCGGAAACAGCACGAATCATCGAAGTAATTGCTTTGATCGCAGTTCGACTAATCATCAACGACAGCTGCCGTCGTTGAGGTTCTACGAGCACTACGAACAACTAATCATACTTGCGCGCGCACGGCCACAAGATCACCAGCAACAATTATGAAACAATGAAGGCCGTGCACCGGAGACGACGCATGAGCGGCAATCTGTAACAGCAACAGCAACGACAACAACAACAAAAGCGATAACAACAACACAGCAGCAACAACAACAACAGCAACAACAAAAACGGTAGCGGGAGCAGAAAGAAAAGTGGCCGTTAAGCAGGCTGCGCTCGTGAGGTCGGCTGCAGCATCACGTGAACCATGTGTATGTATGCAAACAAAAAGAAAGCCAATAAGCACGATTCGAATGGGGGGGGAGAGGAGAGAGGAACACTCGAACCTCGAAGCAGTAGTATTCGCTGTAACACACAAACACGACAGCTGGGAAAGGGGGCGCAACGCAATCCAGAGGAGGAGGCCCAGTAGCGCCAATAACAAACAGATACCCCACAACCCCCTACAATAATAATAATGTGTCCGCTGGCGAAGAAAGACGTGATGGGGTGACCATTGCATTATGGTCTCATGGAAAGTCCCTAGCTTGGGATGCAACGGTTTCGTGCACAACCGCGGCTTCCTATTTACACCACAGCTCTGTTGAGCCGGGGAGGGTAGCAAAGCACGCGGACGCCAGAAAACGGTTTAAATATGCTGGACTGGAAACAAGATATATTTTTGTGCCTATTGTCATGGAGACACTAGGACCAATCAGCAAGGGAACCGAAGCATTTCTCAAAGATTTGAGTAAGCGAATTCAGGAGGTCACGAACGACCGAAGAGAGGGTCAATTCTTGAGGCAAGCGTTGTCCTTGGCCGTTTGCAGAGGAAACGCGGCATCTATTTTAGGCGCCATGGAGTGAACTAGATATTTAAAAAAACTTTGCAATAATACGTTCAGACCTCTCAACTGTAACATCGTTTAACATGTAATAAATAATAAACCTCCATAATAATAATATTGCGGAGACGGCCGCCGCGGTTACACCTCATGAACCACCTCTACGACGAAAATAATGCGCCCATTTTCTAGACACTTCTTCCTTCCTTTGCTGGTGATCCCGCTAGTCAGTTCCGTTGTTAGTCGTGTTAAGTAAGTGCCACACACCAAGCCACGTAAACGAAGGTTTCCACGCGAAGTAGTAACTACTCGCTATACAATTTTGTACAGCGAGTAGTTACTACGGAAAAACAGAGAGCAGCCGCACTATTACGCGAGCCGTTGCTGCAGTGTTTACTAAAATTATTGTTGTTGTTGTTGTTGCGGTAGTTGTCTTTATGGTAGTAGTATTAGTTGTTGCTGTTGGTACTGCTGCTGCTGCTGTTGGTGTTTGTAATTGCCATTGTTGTTGTTGTTGTTGCTGTTGATCATTCATCATCATCATTTATTTATTGCACCATATGTATGGTATGTATATGTTACTCTTACGCTGTTCATCATTGTTGTTCCTGCCGCCGCCGATGCTGCTGGTGGTGGTGGTGTTACAATTCGTAGTTATTCTCCCGATTTCCGATATTACTACAACAACAACAACCACTACCACTACTACTACCACCGACATTGCTATTATAGCTATCAATCGTGAAATTGTGTATATGCGCTACGTGCGTGCGGTGACAAAGGCTATTTATTATTTCGATCTATAGCAGTAGTCGTTGTAGTCGTAGTAATAATGGGGTCGTCTTTGTGCGAGATTAACGCTAGCCGAATAGCAACCCCACGCCCCAACTCCAACCCCCCCCCAGCCGATCGACGCATTTTGAGTAACGCCCTCGACGCGCTGCTTCGAAACGCGTCGAAATGGATCATATTAGGAGACATCATTGCTAAACGTCGCGTAGGGCAGACGCACCTCGTCGTTATGGGACCTTTTTTTTGTATATCTATGTAATGCTTTCGAATGCTCGTTTGCACTAACATATGTGCATACATGCACACACACACAGAGAATTACATCCACACACACACACCAAGACATAAATATCACACGTATACATACAATGCAAGACTAGCATAGCGGCGAATAGTGTCAGCCATTTCTCTTAGCCAGCCAGCCAGCATGTCTCTCTTAGTGTGACAGCCTTCTCGTTGCCTCCTCGTTGTTTTTGGCATTGAGCATTTGCTTTTCACAATCTATTGGGCTAGAAAGATGTGTCGCAGTAGTCGCTATAGTCGACATCAATCGTTTCGACTGTCCGATGTATGCTGTGTGATGTCTGTAGGCATTGACCAACGACGGATCGTACCTGCTGGTCTTGAAGGAACAGCGTTGTCCAATTCGATTATACGTAATGCCGCCACCTCGATATGCAATCGAAGGCAAAACTGTTTTCTCTGTAGGCCCATACGTCAGCGGTGGCGTCACAGCACTCACTGCTGGAGATGCAGCGCCCTAGCATCGAAATGCATGCAACTGTCGAGGCTACAAATACATATTGACAACGACAACGCGCGCACAAACCTTATTGCATGCATTGGCTGGCCCGCTCCGATGCACCACATCGGGAGCGACGGGCGGCACATTTAGAATTTATTACATTTTCGACACGAGATCAAATATGCACTATCGTTGTTGCATCGTTGTTGCGGCCCATCAAGAACAGAAAATACACAGTAGTATAGGTTTATCCAAAAGAGAGGACGTGCATGCTTATATATATATATATATATATATATATATATATATATATATATATATATATATATATATATATACATATATATATATATATATATATATATATATATATATACATATATACATACATGCATATATATTTGCCAACAAGCCCTCCGGATTCATTTTGAAGAAAGAGAAAACTCGTAACATACACTCCAGATAGCTTTAGTCGCGCTCGAATACGCTGTTCGAATTGCGTAGATTCACATAAATCACTTATTGCGTTCGCGTATCGTGTCCTGGCAGCTCTATGTACACATAGGCGCAGTGAAGCCCTGTCGGCGTTTGAGTTCGCCTTTGAGTTTGCGTAACTACCCAATAGAAGCAGAAGGCTGGCAGCCACTCGTTGGTGGCAACTATTAATGTCAAAGTAGCGTGCCAAATGCATGGGCTCTAAGAACAACGGCACGCTGTCGTAATTTAAGGTACTTAAACTATCTGCAAATGTAACTGGAGCATTTGCTCAGGCTGTTAGCCTCCCGTTGTTTCGGCGAATTATAGCGCTGCCGTGGTCGCTGTTTTTACAACAACCATAACAACAAAAACAACAACAACAACAACAACAAAAAGGACTCTTCAGGACGTTGAATTAGTCTGGCATAGGCTTCAGGGCGGTCTTCATTTAGCTGTAGCGCGGCAACTACGGGCTGGATCAGGATCAGAGAGGACAGTTCTTGCGGCGGGTGCGGGAGGACCACATCCTGTTCTATGCTCACTCATTGTTCCAGGGCGGCCATACGGGTGCAATAATACGAACAACCACAACAACAACAACAACAACAATGCAGTAGCAGTCGGCAAATGGTTGTTGTTATATTTGGTTTATGCTGCGGCCTAGGTCTATACACAATACTACAACAACTCCAGGATACAGCTGCAATAACTACAGCAGCAGCACAGCAGTGGCATGTGCATAAAGGCGGCTCTTCAGGTCGTATATTCGCGACCGTCATCAGGCGTGTTTTAGCCGAGAAAGAACGAGTTAACCGCATGTCGACGCCCTCTCTGGCTACAGGGAGCCGGCGCGACCAGTAAACCGGGCTATTACACCCCCCCCCCACCCTTAGTAGTAATGCTAACAGCAATCCTCTGCTGGGTAGGGGGGGAAGGAGAACATGACTGGTTTTTAGTGGGCTGGAGCCCCACACTACCGGCCCACACTTGCAGTTGAGTACAATCCTGCAGTGGTGACCGTGTGGGCGTTCCGCATTTCCCAGTTAGTCTTCTAAAAAAAAAAAAACGTATGGTCCTATATAGTCGTGGTGCTATGATACTATGGACAAGGTATTGAGGTACTATTGACGTGGTATTAGGGCGCTATAGCGGTGACACTAGGGTACTTGAGCCGTGGTGCTAGACTACTATGGCCGTGGTGCTAGACTACTATGGCCGTGGTACTAGGTTACTATGGCTGTGGTACTAGGTTACTATGGCTGTGGTACCATGGCGCGTTGATGGCCGTGGTTCTGATTATTGTTGTCGTCGCCGTCGTCGTCGTCGTCGTATTGTCGCCGCAGGCATCGCGAATCTAAAGGCCGACAATTGTGGGCCCCCGGAACCACGGCTTACTTTGTGGTTGAACGTCTTTAAGGACGGTTTTCGGCCCGTACCCATAGGAAGTACGAGGGGACTCAGAACCCAACCAGAGCACGGATCAAAAACCATAGCATCAACCTCGAGAATAATAACAACAACAACACCACCACCAACAACAACAATAACATAAAACCTCGCCACTTACAACATGGCAGCAAACCAAGTCAGGGCATTACGGAAGAGAGAACTAGCGGCGTTCTGTTCGCACTGTTGGAAGATGGCCATCATTCCCACTGTGGTCGGTATTGTCGTCCCGACCGTCTTCACGATGACCCCCCCCGTCAGCGCTGTTGTTGTTGTTGCTGTTGTTGTTGGTGGTGGTGTTGTTAATGTTGCTGTTGTTGTTGTTGTTGTTGTTGGTGGTGTTGTTATTGTTGTTGCTGTTGTTGTTAATGTTGCTGTTGTTGTTGTTCTTGCTGTCGCCGATAAGCAAAGACAATGCAAATGGCTCCACAATTTACACACGTGAGCTATGCCGCCGAAAGCGTTTCGACTTTAGAGCAGACGTGTACGACCACTTACCTCACTTTTGTGTTGGCTGTCTATTGTCTGTTGCTGCTGCTGCTGCTGTCATTGCTGCTGTTGTGACTTTCGTTGTTGCTGTGGCTACTGCTTTGTTGCCGTTGTTGTTGCTACTGTGGGAAGGCAATGTCGTCGACATCACCATCATTTGGGCAAGACCACCACTACCCCTGCCAAGCCGAACCGACCAACTGACCGAAGGAAAGCTCACGGTATCGGTGAAATTCGGCCCCCCAACAAGCAATTTACCTTCCTGTCCTGACCTGAACAGAAAAGGCCCCATCCGGCCTCGCTTCTTGTCGAAAGTTGTGAGGATATACGAGGCAACGACGGCGAAAGCGGTGGCGGCAGCGACAACAACAACAACAACAATAATAGGGTACTTGATAGCTGAACGAATGTCCAGCTATGTGTGAGTATTGGAGAAGCTTCTGTCAAGCTTCATTATTATTAAGTTTACTATATACCGTCTGATCGATATAGGTAGAGACGTTGGCGTACTCATTATGGCCCATTGGCGCATACACTTGTCCTGGGTTACGCCGCCGCTGTCGTCGCCACCCGACACAGCGATACACTGAACCGAGGGGTTGTGATATGCCATCGCAGGTTATCTTCCTTATTAGGTGAAGTACGGACGGAGCGTTATATATATATATATATATATATTTGTCTGCACTATCGCACAATCTCTTCTGGTTAACTGGAGAACCACTTTTGGGACGGATTTAAACACGCGCGTGACGTCCTTCATTTGGAACAAGAATCGAAAATGCAGCATTTTACCTTGGATTTGCATTTTGAAAAGAGAAAATAGCCTATATGCGCAAGCACAGACACCATTATTAGGATCTTAGGACAAGGCAAATGTACGCAATATATAAGAAGCATATACATATATATATATATATATATATATATATATATATGTTCTAGACACGTTTAGTTTAATCCTTTTAAAATACAACATAACGGTTAAGCCTGATTATTTAAGCAGCAGCAAGGTCGGCTTTGTACTTCTGGCTTCATTTGCCAGCGCCCTTCGTAGTCCTAATTAGTAATGAAATCGACAAATCAAATCGTAATGGTAAAAGTATCAGTAACATTATGGTGGTAGTTCAGTATATATATATATATATATATATATATATATATATATATATATATATGTATATATATATATATATATATATATATATATACACACTTATCGGATAAACATTGCACGAAGACTGTTTACAAAAAGGACACAATATGAACTTTTTGCAAACTTTCTTTACTGCTCACCCCAATATATATATATATATATACACTAGGCTTGTAAGCACTGAACGTACATGAAGTGTTTCCGGCCTTTACGGCAAAACTTATGCAGAGGGAGACAGACAGACAGAGCTTTAGAGAGGGAGAGAGAGGGAAAGAAAGGGAGAACGCACTAAGCATAAAGCAAGACAGCAAACACAAGGCGAGCTCACCCAGCGTAAACGTACTCGCGCACGCGCCGGCAGCATGCTAAATGTGTTGCTGCCGTTGTTTGTGTTTGTAGTGAAGCAAGCCGGACAAAGTTCGCTCTTTGAAGTTGTGGCGTTGCTTCGTCGCGCTTCGTCGAAATGGCCGGCAGCGACCTAAAGAGCATTATAGGAGTCGGAGGTGGTGGAAGAGGCTGAAGTCGACATCAACGCCCCACACGATCAAAGAGCGAACTTTGCACTTTTTTGTTTATTAATCAAGGCAGTAAAGAACCCCCCTCTGTTAATAGACGGAACAACACAAAACAGAGAGACGATAAACCCTCTCCTTGATATTGACTAATTAAGCATTGAATAATAACGTGCCGTGACTCGCAGTTGCCAGTCACAACGCCCTCCAGGGCAAGCAGAACTCGACTATAGGAGGCTCGGGGCTGAAGTCGCTGAAATAACATACATTATATGCTTAGTGGCAGACTTGGCCCATAACAGCACGGGCGCCTCGCAACCGGAGGAGACACATAACAGCAGGTGCGCGGGTTCGAGCCCCCACCGTTGCACATTTGTGCTATTTTTGGCGATCCGTCTATAAAGCAATATGAAAAACAATTCCGTGGACGTTAAATCTTGGCTGAGGGTCAGCCCGAAAACTTTACTTTAGTAGTTGTACTAGTAGTGATGGTGGTACGCAATGCGGCTGTCACACTTCTTGCTCGGAGTTGCAGCAGCAGGAAATACTGGCCGGCAGATCAAACAACATATCGAAACAGGAAGACAAAGGTCACGGATGATGATGACGACGACGACGACGACGACGACGACGACGACAACAACAACAACAACAACAACGGTCGGTGGTGGCGTATCACGCGCTACGTGCGGCAGTGAGGGGCGTGAAGCCGACGGACGAACGAACAAACAAAGCGAAATAACAGGATATCACCACCGTTCCGCCGTTCATTCCTTTGCGCTGCCCTCTAAGTAGTAAGACTAAGTGTATGGGGGGGGGGAGTCGGCGCCTAGGCGCCCAGTTCTCCACCTCTCCCTCCTCCTTCTGGCCCGAACAACAGCAGCAAAGAGCAGCGGGCCTCCAGCAGCAGCAGCAACAGCAGCATTACCACCCCCAACGCCACTACTACCACCATCACGTCGACGACATCATCGACTGAGTCTATTGTCGCTGACGGGCGGCGAGGGGGGCACGACCCACAGGACGGACACTCAGGGCGCTCGAGGACTGTCTCTTGGCCTGAGTCGGTCGCTTCCTCTTGAGTGGTGGGACGTTGATTTAATCATCAGCCAGTCAGCCAGTTAGTCTGTCTGTCTGTCGGTCTGACTGCCTGTCAGTCACTCACTCACTCACTTGCCCGCTCGCTTCTTCGCTCAACCAGTTAGCTTACCAGCTCCAGCCATTCTCCTGTCAGCCCGCCATTCCCCAGTCGGCCCACTACCCCGCCGTTCCCCAGTCAGCCCACTACCCCGCCATTCCCCATTCAGCCCACTACCCCGCCGTTCCCCAGTCAGCCCACTACCCCGCCGTTCCCCAGTCAGCCCACTACCCCGCCATTCCCCAGTCAGCCCACTACCCCGCCATTCGCCAGTCAGCCCAATACCCCCTCCTATTCCCCAGTCAGCCCAATACCCCCTCCTATTCCCCAGTCAGCCCAATACCTCCTCCCATTCCCTAGTCAGCCCAATACCCCGCCATTCCCCAGTCAGCCCAATACCCCGCCATTCCCCAGCCAGCCCAATACCCCGCCATTGCCGCCCAACTTCGCCCTAGACCCGGTCGTGCCTTCCCCGGCATCTGCTTCGTTGCCAGCTACGACCACTATCAGCGAGCTGGCGTGGCGTGCGCGCTTCGAGAGTTATTGGAGAGATTGCCGCCGACGGCAGCCGGAGCTCTCGGACGTTTCCAGCACTCGGTCATAGTTCTCATAGCACCACGACGACATAGACATCGACGACGGCGACGTCGTCGTCTACGTCCCTCGTCCCCGTTCTTCTCTCCGCTCTGCCCGCGCCTCGCCACCCGCCGAAGGCGCATCGTTCTCATCTCACTCCCGCTTTAAGTCTGCGCTCAAGTCGCAGGTTACGGCCCTTACGACGCGGGGCCCAAAATGTTAAGCTAAAGCCGCTACTGCTATTACTGCTAACTCTCTAGGTAGGCACATGAGTAGGCCAGCGCTGCCTGCCACAGCTTGATCGGCAATTTGATTTGAACAAAGTTACCAAACAAGCTTTGACGGTCCGACTGGCCCGCCACCGGTCAGGTCATCTAATGCCCTGTCCGGAGCAATGTTCGAGCGCACAGCGCCACCAGGTACGCTGTTGTCACCATCGTTTGCGGCGTTATCGTCTCTCCCACCGCCTCCCGCTTGTCACCACCTCTCTTGGTATCCTTTCTACTTTCTTGTGCCTGACTCTGTTTGCTCTCTGGTCCCTCAGTTCCCTCAATCGCCTTGCCTCTAGATCTCTCTCCTGCAACCCGACTTGAACAGTTTTGTTTCTTGTCCGTCGTTTTCACTTCTTTGAAGATGACAAAAATCACATCTCATCGAGAGGCCAAAATAGAGCAAAGTCTCATCGGCCATTGAGCTTCGCAGCGCTCTTCTCGAACTGCAAGCAAGCTGGTTTCGACCGGGTAACTAACTAACTAACTAACTAACGGCAAACGTTATTTTCTTTTTTCATCTTTCGTCCTGCTGCTCGTTTGTGGCTCCGACGACGGAGCAGCGACCGTACGGTGGAAGTGGTGGAACGACAGAGCGGTAACCGCTAGTGGCGTTCGTTATGATCACGAATCACTACCGAATAGGAAAACGTCTGCGTTTTACATTCGAAATTCAAATGAAAGACGAAGGCACCCAAACCCAGTGCACTAATCAGAGCACTAATAAATATATACAGCGGTTTCTACACGATTCATACTCTCGCAACTGGCACGGCCAACTACTGCCTTCATAGTATCTCCATGGCTAATCGGCCTAAACGTCATAGGTGCACGAGTGCTAACACTACCAACGAGTAATGTATGATCTATATTCCTTGTTTTTTTTTTACCATTGTTGTAGTTATATACGAGTATTCGATTGTCGTTGCTCACGCTGTCGCTACAATTACACTTTGGTGGGCCAAAGAGACAACACGACCTACTCACGTACACTCGCAATGTAGAGCTTCAATCGTTGTTGTTGTTGTCGTTATGTCGAGCTCGAAGGCATGGTGCATTCGCGTTCGCCCTGTGACCGGCGGAGACACATAGATATACGGGTTCTACACTAGTAATGACGTGCACATACATCACGCATGCACCAACCGAAGCGCAAAAAAACGTTCTGCCCTTCTGTTGGTGCAGCCTGGCGGCGGTAGTGCAGAAATATTAACTAACGCGTGCATTTATAACTAATGCTAAGAAAATCCAGAAATATATCTAATTTGTAGCACGGCAGAACTCGGCGTGTTACGCCAGATGCTAGATATCTTGTTTTGCGTTCCATTCAGATATTCCAGATCATCGAAAAGTCGAACGGAGAAAAACGATACAAACGATTCTGGGGGCAGCGCGTCGCCTTAGAAATGTACGTAAGTACAACGCTGCAGAGGCGGAGACGCCTAGAGAAACGGATGTAAATATAAGGAGTCTGTACATTTAACGGCTGGCAATCATTTGCTAACATAATAATTACATGGCTATCAAAAATAATATTTTTCCCTTTAACTTTTAACATTTAGGAACAAGGGTTTATTATTATTAATATGTACAGGTATCACAATTAGTAATATACTAATTATACAATATTTGTAATATTGCTTGTATTATTATTGCTTAAGTATCGGTGACCAGTCAACATTATCTTGGCGTTGCCTCTCTGTAGTTCTAATGACACTTTCTGTCGTAGGAATGCGGTCGATCCTGGCTCTGCTGTGGTCTCAAAGAGCTTATTAATCAATAAGTATAAGAACGTTGTGGAAAGATGGAAAATAATAATAATAATAATAATAATAATACAGAGAAAGCAGTTTTCTCGGCCGCACGAGACACCTCTAGCGGCTTTCCTCAGGGCTCTCCCGTCACCGCAGCCCGGGTGAGTTGTGGATACCATCCTGGACAACATCTCATTCCGCACGGTGTGGCTCTCAGGATCAGCGGGCCGATATTCGAACCATACATTTGCAAGTCATGTGGGAAACAAGTAGAGAAGAATAGCCTCCACCCATTGAGCTACATTACGAACCAAGGCCGGGCTCCTAGGCACACTAAAATAAACGCTGTAATTCAAAGCACTTTTCGGAGGGCGGGAACACCTGGCATGCTGGAATCACAACTGGGACTCTATAACGATAAAAGGCTCGACGGTATCACCATCCCGTTGTGAAATAAAGGCAAATGCCGGCAAAATAAAAATCCTCTAACACATACGCAAATATACACATACGCGCGCACACACACACACATATATATATATATATATATATATATATATATATATATATATATATATATACAGACAAAGAGAAGGTAAATGAGAGAATTATAGGACAAAATAGAGGCAGAAAGCTTCCGCTAGCCTGTCGGGTCTCATCAGTGTTCGCATAGTAGAGTAAGACTTTTAGCTGGACCATTGGCGGGGCGACAGCGACACCAAACAGGACACAGAGCGGCGGCGACCAACGCTCGTCGACCATGAGAACACAATTTTTTCTTTGTCGGACGACGGCTCACTACGACGGTAGTGGAGTTGCGGTAGTGGAGCTGGCACAATGGCGCTAGCAGTGTAGCTGGTATAGTGGTAACAGTTGGCAATGGCTATGTGGGCCAGCTCGGTAGTAGGAAGTGGCTTCAGTAGCTTCAGCACTCAGACGCTGACCGCTGACGGGTGACTGTTGTCGTTGGTCCGTAGCCGCCACAGGGGGCGGCTGGGAGTTTCCCAAGGGATAACAGCGGCGGCTACGATGCCATTGGAGTGTTGCAGCGACTCGCAGCGGGAAAAAAGAGAGAGCGCGGGAAAAGCGTAGGGGAAAATGCAAAGGACACCTTGAGACGGCCGGCCGGCCGGACCGACAAAGTAATACTGAGCTATGGAGCGGCTAAGGAGCGACATGGCGTCACATACCTTGTTCGGGGTGGTTCGAGCGTTCGAGGGCTCTGGGGACCAGAACACACACCAGACATAATGACGAGTAGATATATAACGAGATCGCGTTCGCGAGGAGAAAGGCAGAGAGAATGAGACAGAAATCTGCGCGCGGACAAATCTTGCCAGTTTGTTTTTTGATCTGTCCCGATAGTAAGATTCTCATCGGAATAACACCTCATGCCAGACATCCTCGTCAAAGTTACAAATTCTTTGCTTTTGGCTTTAGCTTTCCGTCCGATTACTCAAGCCATTTAATAATACCATTCCACCGAAGTATTGGTTTCTGCATTTTCACATCAAATGCCAGTAGGACAAATGCGTTTTGCTGTAATTTAGCCTGCTATAATTGGTCTATCGTTAATTCGTTTTGAGGGTCACTTTATAATGGGTCACTTAGATGCATTTGTCGGACAACAAGCGACCGAATGAATGCACGAAGTTTTCGTCTTTCTGCGACCTCAAACACAGGATCAAATAATCGAGAATCGCTGCCATAGGACAATTCGCCTTGTCTGCTCAAGGGCCTGCTTTCAGGCATTCATCTACTTATTTTCAGGCCAGCATGCGTCCTATAGGACTTCCGAAGGAGAACGCCTAAAGGCCTTACCTAAGAAAAGATTTATTCGAATGAAAATTCGTCGCCGTCACATTAACCGTTAGCACCAAGGCTGCACCATTGATACATACAGGTGCACCAGTGTTAGTGCTACTAAAATGTTACACCAAATTGGTTTAACATTGCAACTATAGATCTGTACGCACTGTGCCCTATGTACAGCTACGCAATAGAGAAACTTTTTGTTCTGCTTGTTGGCTAGAATAGACATGTCTTTCAAACAATGTAACACAGTATAGATTACAGCGTTTCGCAGAGCAAGCGGGGACTCTCTGACAACGGCAACAACAAAAACAACAACAGCAAACCTAGGGAACGCATCCTCTTAGCTACCTACAGCTGGTATGGCTCCCTTAAATTGAAATCATTTCAACAGTCTCCGGGGAAGATGATAGGTCTCCGGTGTCAGGCCAAGCGGAGATAACGGTGGTGAGCGGAAAAAAGTATTTGCATGTTTAGGTTACGAAAGAGGAAGCTGACGGAAGGGAAGCTGTAAATCCATTCGCGATCACATTTTCAGCTGCTTTCTGACGAGACGTTCTCATGACAAGTTGTTCCTGTTCTCCTGCCTGCTAGATGTGTTAGAACGATTAGCGTGATTTGAATAAATGGCTTATCTGGTTAGACTACAAAATCGTGGAATGCGCACGTGCACATTCGCCCCGTGACGAAACACCGTGCAGCAGTCATTTCCAGACCAAAAAAAGTCCTACAGAAGAAAGTTTCAAGAGAAAACCAAATTTAGAAGAAAACATTGTTACGGCTGAAGCCTGTTTTTATCAACTAACGCTCTCTCGAAAACACATCGCCCGAGAGATGCGCGCTCACTGCCAGATCTACGTAGAAAAAAATGTAGTTAACCACCATAAACATATTTTTGCCTTTAGATGCAGCAATTGGGACACGAAATATAAATTCAAACATATATTGTATAAACACGCGCACATGTTCTTTTAGCCCTGATGCAGTTTCAGAGAGGTAATAGTTGGCCTTCTGTTTAAACTAATGACTAGCCTGATAGAATGATTACAAATCACCCCATATCATAATAATGAAGTTATTGCTATGAAACTGCGTTACATACAACCACCAATAACTTCTCTCATGCAAACAAAGGACACACCCTTTTATGCTAATGAAGGTGATTAGCTAGTAGTTAATAATTTTGTATTTATGTGATTGCATTATTTTGTCCTTCTCTCTCTCTCTCTCCCTATATATATACACAAACAAGAAGGTTTCTTACGCGCGGTGCCCAGGAGGGGAGGCGAAGATGGTGCACCACAATGGTGCCACTGAAAAACCTGTTGTTCTATAGAATACAGAATGAGAGAGAGAGAGAGTTGTAGCTGATAATTTACTGTCTAAACGTACTCAACCAAACATCGTTTACGTTGAAAATACTCCTTTTACTGCTAATTATTATTATTATTATTATTATTATTATTATTATTATTATTATTATTATTTTTGATAGTAACAAGAGCAGCACCAGCCCCAATAGCAACAACCACACCAGAAGACATCAAAAACAGCATTTGCAGCAACAAGATGATATATTCATAGACGGATAAATTTATTATTCGCTTGACATCTACACCTAAATACACGTGTGACCCCTATGTATCAAGAACGCTTTGAGCGGCAGTATACGCCGACCTGTTGAGATATATATATATACACATTGGACTGATTAGGTAATACAATTATTGATGTACACCTGGCGCTGCCGTTAGCACGGTAGTGTGGGGTTCACAAATCCACTAAACTGCAGTCTTCCTATTAGCTACTTCTGGGGTGTGCTGCAGTACTGTCGTCTAGAGATTGCTCCACTAGAATTTATCTTGCCATGCAGACTGCTTGCCTTGTAGAGCTCGACCTTGCACGGCAGTCGCTTCCGAGATAAATTCTGAGAACCTTTTTATCATAGATAAGGACTCATGGACATTGAAGAGGAGCGCCTCTTCAGGGACTTAGCGTGCCAGGGCAGACAGAAAAGTATTGAGGCACAGAGTTCATTACAAAGCCTTGCGTATTCAGTTTCTCCAGAGTTGCACACACGACATAAGGCGGACCTGCTTTGCTAGTGCGATGTAGGTGTTTCTAAATACAGCGACCCTGGTCACCGTGTTGAAGCACGCATTACGTACCATTAACCAGCAATGATTTACACCACACACTAAAGGCGTGCACATAAACTGGAATACTCCATATCGTGGGCAACCCAGAGGTCATTTCGTCTGATGGTTTTTACGTCTACGCTAAATATTTTCTCGTCGGAGAGGAATTCAACACGGCCTTCTGCGTTGTGCCTGGGGAAACCCAGGAGCACCCGGCCTTATCGGCCTCTCAAAAAAAGATTTGTCTGACCTTCACAACATAAGACGGATACCTAAGGTTTTCGTGAACAATTCGACCAATGATTCACAATGACACATCAAATTTAGATATCTAAGCGCGCATCGACTTACGAGCATCGCTTTAAATGCACTCTTGCACTTGCTTCGTTTAGTTCTGACTAATCACCCTCTCGTGAATGCTTTGCTCTTTTGCTGTTTACGAACTCGCTTCCACTTCCTTTGCGGTTACGTACTTGACCGCAATCTTGTAAACTGGCGTTTGCGGAACTCGAAACAACTCTAGAGTCTCTATAGTCTAGTTAGGGGATCGTTCGGCCGCCGCGAACGCCAAGCAAAACAATAGCTGATCTTTGCCGATCTTCTCTATTAGACACAGTTGCCCGGTTGGCCGTGGATGGGGATTGTTTACATGATCTACTTGGCTAACAGGCTCTCGTTAGATACCAACCCTGGCGCATGAACGACGCATACTGAATACGTTAAGCCGGCAACAGTCCGCCAGGTTTGACCAGGTTCAGCCGTCTCACCCTATATATATATATATATATAAAAAATATATATATATATAAGATCAACAATATTTGTTGTAGAGCTGTTAAAGTATATAGTGTTTCAATGGAACATGGTCTCTGAGAAGTCTTGTTTCGGAGTAAGTATTACTAAAATCCATGACACTGGTGTTGCTGCCCGACATAGGAGCACAACATGTGATTGCAATTGCGAGACGACTAGTCCTCCTATACAGAAACTTATTTAGTTCACAACAAACACGACGATGTATTTCATCGTCGTGTTTGTGGGAAAATAGGTTCGCCTTTCCCGGAAGAAAATGCGACATGGCCGTTTTTAGGAGAGAGTTGCAAAAAATGAAGTTGTTTATTAGCCTTCACGCCTAATACATCATAACCGTACAACCATCCACAACGCTCAAAACTAGCGCATGCAGGCAAATGCGCATTTCACGACGATCACTTTAGTACAAAATATTTGGCAATGCGAGCGTAATTGCGGACCTAATTAAGATTCTTCGGCGGGCATGTCGAGACTGAGTGCATGCATAAATGACCTAGATTGATTTATCTGATGGAGTAGGTCATTTATGCCTGCACTCAATCTCGATTGCTCAACAATCACGGCTCGCGTTGTCATACACTTGGTACCAAATAATCGTCATTAGTGTGTAAGTTTTAAGCTTTTAAGCTAATAATTTTATTTTTTGCTAGATGTGTTTTTTACAGTATAAGAGAGTGCTTCAGTATAAGAGGACTGGTTGTCCCGCAATTGCACATTTTGTGCTCCTATGTCGAGCAATAACACCAGTGTCACGGATTTTAATAATATTACCCTCACTTCGAAACGAGACTTCGCAGAGACTATGTTCCAATCGAAAAAAAATACTTTAACAAACTCTACAATTTTCTATATCGATCTCTAAATATTTCTGGGAGAAGGTCATTAATGCACGTAGTCAATTTCGACATGCCCGCCGAAAAATCTTAATGACTCCGCAATCACGGCCCGCAATGTTATAGATTTGGTACCGGAATGCTCGTCATGAAATGCGCATTTGCAAAATGTATTCGTTTTGAACGCTGCGAATGATCGTAGAATTATGATTTTTGACGTATTTGGCGTGAAAGCTATTAAAGGAACATCATTTTTTCGAATTCTCTTCTAAACGACCATGTCGCATTTTCTGACCGGCGTTATATGTACTTCGGAGGAAGCATTTTCTCACAAACACGACAATGTGCTCAGTAGCTGCTCTGTATAGGAGGACTGGTTTTCTCGCAATTGCACATTTGTGCTCCTATGTCGTGGTGCTCCAACAACACCAGTGTCACGGATTGTAGTAACTGTACTCTCATTTCGAAACACGACTTTTCAGAAGCCATGTCCCATTGGAAAAAATATTTACTGTAACGAGCTCTACAATTCCTGGTAACAATCTTCAAATATTTTGGGGAGGCCTTATATATATATTTTTTTTCGCAATAACATTGCATTACAAGACTGTACATAATTACAATACAATTCATTCATTATATACAATTTTAACACTTCAGCGACCGCCCCACTGGGCGAAAAAGTGCAAAGACCGCCGATGCGTCTGCCAGCTCGCTGCGTGGTATTTAGCGCGATTCTGCAAGCAGAACCGGCAAAGACATTGATCGCTAACTTGGTGAAATCCCTGGGTCGAACATACCAAGTGGTGATAGCCATGCACAATGTATCTTGTGTACACGTGCCGGCTAGTGCATGCCATGCCATTCCATCCCAAAGCTGCCTGACGAGGAGGTACACATCCAACTGCGCTACCTCTGCCGAGGCCTCGGTCACTTTTCCCTGCCACTCCAACAAGAATTGCTCAAATGGCCCTGTAATAGGTGACCTAAGCCTGACTTTGATTGTTTCCACTGTCGGCCCGCAACCGACCGCTAGCAGGTCTACACGAAGCGGCTTAGCAAAGGACCCGCTTCATATAGATATTGTGAAGCATCTTTCTAGCTGAGCAAAATTTGCCGCTGAAAGATGAAGAATATATAAGAGAGCAAACGCGCGCTCCAGATTGCCCCATCGCAAGTTCGACGGTTGTCGACAGCCAGTAGCTGTTGCGTTCGACCACGCAGCAGAGACGCTGTCAAACGAACGGACGAGTGAACGGACGGATGATGCCAACGACAAGATGGGCCCATAAGGCTCGTGTCTGTCGATTTCGGTCAGTCGATCGGGATAGGATGACGGCAGCTGGAGATTGATTCCGAACAGATTCGACACGACACACTGGCTGAGAGTGCGTGAGAGTGTCGACCGTACGCGGGACACCGCGAGCGCAAACATGAACAATGGCATACGCACACGCTCTCCATACACACATTGCAAAGGACGCAAACAGCAGCGCCTTCGCCCCCCCCCCCCCCCCGCTGCAAAAATACGCGCGATGTCGAGCGAACCAAAGAGAGAGAGAGAGAGATTGAGAGACACACAGAGAAAGATTGTGAAAGAGAGAGAGAGAGAGTGTGTTAGAGAGACAGATAGAGAGTGTCAGAGACGGGATGGAAGCGAAACAAGTAGAGAAACCGCAAGGCGGATGCTGTTTAAGCTGGACATCAACGTGGACGACGGAAGCAGGGTCGTCCTCTTTGCGTGTTGTTTACCGGGCAACGTCAGACGACATGCTATGGCATCTCATCGTTGCTACACACCAATGAGACAAAACCAACAACTGACCAATACCCAACCCATTGGTTGGCTACAGGGCAAAGCGAGCAACTAGTTATTGTTCCGGTTGTTGCTGCTGTTGTGGTGGTTGTTGCTGCTGTTATGGTGGTTGTTGCTGCTGTTGTGGTTGTTCTTATTGTTGTTGCGGCTGTGGTTGTTGAAGTGGGATAGTGATTGTTGTAGTGGTGGTAGTCACGCTCAAAGTGAGCAATAATGTGTGAGCCAAAAAACGCGAATATGAATGAGCGAGTACACACGATGCAAAGAGACACACATGCTTTCATGTGTGTCTTCGCATATAGTATGTGCTATATGCTGAACAGTCAACGGCCTATACGTCAACGCGATACTAATAAATATGAATCGTTGCCAAAACAACGAAAACCACAACAACAACACTTACATAAACGATACACAACAACTGGGTGGGAATAATGGGCGGGAGAAAGACCTCGTAAGTGACTGAACACGCTATGCGGCGATGGGGATTCAGGTACACTACAATCAAATAAAACAGTCGTTTATGGGCAGCCTTTTTCTTTCCATTATGTAGATCGAATTTCCTACTGCCTGGCTGTATTATCTACCAATCTGTCGACAAAGCATGTCGGCCTATGCATATATGAACCAATATCTAGCCGTCCAAATCGCAATGCAATATCAGAACGATATATATATATATATATATATATATCGTTTCTATTCTAGAGTGACGACACAGATCATTCACAAAATTTAACAAAAACCATATTTTTAAAAGTATATATAATATTATCTTTTAATAGTATATATATATATATATAATGCAGGGCGTATTTTAGAAAATCCATGTTATTTTGTAGTGAAGTGGAAGATCGAACCGAGCGGGAGTATAACCACCGATTCTGATATTCGAAGGATTCATGGGATTAATTCTCGCGAGGATATTTCTTTCAATTTAGAAATCAGATTTTATTCATACAAAAATATATATCTAATATAATTATACATACAAAAAACAGATTTTCTTTAACACATTTTGCGTTCATCTAATTAACAATATTACTATGCGTATGTACAGAGTTGTGGCATTTATTGTGCCCGAAAAATTTACCAACCCCACATCCCAGTCGAGCCCGGTGGCGTGGTGCATTCGCCGGCGCCTCTCAAGCGGAAGAGACACATAGGTGCGCGGGTTCGAACCCCATCGTTGCGCAAATGTATTGATCTACGAAGCAATGCGAAAAGCAGTCCCGTGGACGTTAAATCTTGCCTGAGGGCCAGCCCGAAAAGGGCCAAAAAAACCCATATCCGAAACAATATTTTTCGTAACCAAAAAAAAATTTTCGCAAAATTAGACTAATGTTGTTTGTTACAGGTCGGTAAGCCGATATGGTGAACCAAATGGAAGGTTGAACGATAATGAACAACAGACAAAATAAAAACACTCTTTAATTGTACGCGTACTGTATGTTTGTCTCCTGTTCTTTTGCTGGCATGCAACGGCGTATTACGGATGGCAGTAGCTCATTTCGTTTGTAGCGCCGGCTTCGAGCGGTATGGCTTAAGAGCAGAGTGATAGCACTGTGATTAGTAGCCGTGCTTGCGATACGCTGCATTGCGATCCTGTACAAAGCAGGGCCCTGTTTGCAGGGCAGTAGCGGCCGTCACCGACCAGGAGCGAAGTATCGCCATCGGCCCGCACCCGCCCGTATGGGGGTGCAGCAACAGAATGCCGGACTTCGGCGACAGGAGATCGGGCACTTCCGACGCCCATCTGCGCTGCGCGCCGGCACGTTCGCCTTTATCATCCCCCACACCACCACCATCCCACCGCGGGCTATCCGGTATCCGAACTACACAGCTTCGACGACACGTACATTAATCTAGTGCTATATGCAGATGTCGATCTTTATGTGCCGACACGAAGACACGAGAACATCCAGACGCAGGACGTTCTACGAGCCGCGTGCGTATTCCGTCATGGCTGGCGGTCTGTTTGCTTACTTGTTGGAATACACAAATTTATATATATATATATATATATATATATATATATTGCTCACTCATATATATATATATATATATATATATATATAGGGAAGTACGAGAGTAGAAAAAGTAGAGAAAGATGCAGTTCGTACACTTGTATCTTGAATCTTATTGCCATGCGTCAGATCCATCTCGCGCTAGACAGTCAGATTTTTAGATTAGCTCTGCTTTTGGCACAGTTTGGACCTTTAGTAGCTCCGGATCGTGATCGGCAGGGCGCGTTTGTACGCTTGACGTTCTGCTGTACCACGACGACAGCACGCGTTCGAGTTTCAACCGAAGTCGAGACGCATAGATTGTCGATACTAATTACTATGGCGACCGACGCCTCAATACGTTGTCGTCGATATTGTTTTTGCCGTCGTCGTTGCCGTCACCAGTCGGATCGGCTGCTTCAGGCTGTCTCGGTGGATTGTCCACGACGATTGTTCGGCCATCTGTTTCGGCAGAAGACGGAAGGTAAGAAGGACAGGCTGTGGGCCAAAGCCAATCATAAAGCTGTTCCTGTCTTCGTATGCTACAGAAGACTGAAATGAGGCTACGACGTGGCTGGGTTAGGTGGAGGGGAAAACAAGCGCCGTGCCACCGTCGCAAGTAGCTCAGCATGAGCGCAACGATAACGCATACGGCGTACTTACGTGACCACTCGCTCCACTCAGTTTCAGATGAAACGCAACAACAACAATGATTCTTACGTCGTCATCTTCGTCTCTGATTGACTAGTCTGAATCGACTTTATCGATGGGTTCATCGTTCAACACGCGTAACAGTAGTGACGCGATTGCTGCTGGTACTCGAGAATTTTGCGTCTGATTCGGTGATTCGATCAAGCTACTACGATTGAGTCCAAAAAATATGACTGGGTATGCGCCAACAAGTTTTTTCGGTGCGATTTTCCTACCTATCGACCACCACTGTGAAGTTGGTTGCCGACCTCCTCGGCTAGGCCCAATGAGGCGCGAGCACGCGAGAGGGATAGAATAATATATACACAGAATATAAATAGAATAATATATACACAGATAGATAGATAGATATAGTATAAAAAGAGAGAGAGAGAGAGATCGCCTATATATATATATATATATATATATATATATATATATATATATATATTGTAAATTGCCTATTGGTCCGCGCGCAAACACACCTCGGGCGGAGACATCCTAGAGTGGTACAGTTGCAAATCAATTTAGCCTGTTCGAGTCGAATGTCCACGTTAGAAGAACTCTCAATAAACACAACTAGATGAACGTCATCTGGCGGCGTGCACTGTGGATGCGCGAGGAGGAGACACGGCCTATCTGACTAGACAGACGGAGCCTGCTCTGTGCAAGCGAATCCAAAGAAAAGGAGAGGTGGTACTACGGCATTGCGCTACCGCCGGAAAGCCGATGACGTTTTACTTTGAGGATCTGGTCACCGGGCAACAAAAGCACTATCCAGGCACTATTCGATCCGTTCACCCCCCCCCCCCCCCGCCCCCCCAGCGAAATCTCTTTCATCGTCTTCCTCCGCCGCCGCCACCACCGCCGTCGTCGTCAATCGGTCGATCTTTTCTCGATTTCCTTTCCGCGTGATCCATTGCTTTTCCACATATGTACCCCCACCCACGCGCTTCTCTGTCAAGCTATCTCTCCCTTTCCCCATCCCCCTCTCTCTTTCTCCCCCCCCTCTCCTGCGTATATATAGAACATTCCCAGCTTGGCGTCGTCAGGCTCGGAAGAGCAGTAATACCGTCCGCCTATAGCCGCAGCAACGGAAGAGTTAGCTTGAACGTCAGATCAAATGCGGCCCTTCGGCGCTACATTCGGACATGGGTACAGTATCGAGGCGGGAAGGGGGCGGGGTGGGCAGGGGGTGGAAGACGATTCCCGAGAGGTTTTGTCGTTCGTTCCGTTGGCCCGAATCAAAGTTGGCTGGTTGATCTCGTTCGAAGCCGCTCGCCGTCCTAACCCCCCCGAAGGAGGAAGACGCCCAGACAACGCAGGCAACACAGCCAACACATCCCAGACACTCTGCTTGATCCCTTTTTGCCCCATTCGCGTGCACACAAAAGTATATATATATATATATATACATCCCCAAAA
Organism: Dermanyssus gallinae; assembly: GCA_003439945.1. NCBI lineage: Eukaryota > Metazoa > Arthropoda > Arachnida > Mesostigmata > Dermanyssidae > Dermanyssus > Dermanyssus gallinae. Next base: position 163,938 of record QVRM01002793.1, read on the forward strand.
ACACATTCACACATGCACAAACACACACACACACGCATACACAGGCAGACCGGCACAAACAGCCAAAGCTGGAAGCCGCAGACCTGCACCGACGCCATATCAGACCCGCGAAATCGCAGCCAAGCGGCCAAAGACGATAAATGTGTTGCTTGCTCCGCTTCTCCTCCCCTTCTTTGTCCCAGCCACGGCGGCTGTATAATAAAAGTGAGCAGAGAAGCGTGCTCGTTTGGCCTGGTGACGCCGATCAGTGAAAGCGAAGCAACATGCAATCGAGAACGTATCGCACACAAAACGCCTCCGAAACGCAATAGAAGAAATTCCTCACCACACCAGACTTCTGATCCATTGGGGGAAGGAGGGAGGGAGGGAGGGGTGGTCGTGGATTCCACCTAGCTGAGGCGTGTTCCTTCCTTCAGTTCCTTGGCGTAGCCCCCCCCACCCCCCCCCCCCCCCCCCACGGCAGGCCGCCATCCTCCCCCTGGGGCTGCTGCCGGCATCTGATCCTAGATCCGAAGGCCGCCTCATCGGGAGGCCTTCGGTCGACTCTGCCCCATCGCGAAGTCGCCCCGGGACCGAGTGCGGGCCGAACGCTCGGAACTGCGCACCGCGGCGTATGAGTCCTACGAGCCCGCCCACAGCATGTAACACCTTGTGACGACGCGGAGAAAACGGAAACTAGAAAGCGAAGAAGCCCGACAGCATCGGCTCATCACCTCAGCCTCTGCAGAAGCAAACGCGCCTGTTTCAATCAGTTGCGGCAGACGTAACTAGTTGGCAAGACTAGTAGACCGGCTCCGGCCCGCCGAACAGAGCCCACCTCAGCGTTAACTCGCCGTTGACGCCAGCGGTGTCGTTGGCACTCAGCCACCGGACGGACATTCCCACACCTTCCCTCACCCCCTATTGCAACCTAACGATTGAAGTGATCTGTTGTCTGCCCGCTTTGTCAGCAGCGTTAGCAGAGCTGCAATAGCAACGGCGCTGCAGTGGAATGAAACTTGCTCCGTACTACGGGTAGCGTTATACATATATATATATATATATATATATATATATATATAGT
>QVRM01002793.1:170000-187500 GCA_003439945.1 Dermanyssus gallinae
TGGCATATTTTGCTATATATATATATATATATATATATATATATATATATATATATATATATATATATATATATATATATATATATACGCATGTGTGTCTATGTTTTTATACATAACGTTTGTGTGTCGCCTGCCGTTTGCCACCTCTTTTCTATCGTCGTAATGATAAGCTAACGTTGTTCTCAACAGTGTTTGAGTAACGTTGGCACACCATTACACTAGTAGTTGTGTCTATTATTATTATTATTATTATTATTAATATTGCTACTGTTGTTGTTGATGTTGTTGTTGTTGTGGTGGTTGTTTTTGGTCCTGTTGCTGCTGACGTTGTCCTTCCACCTTTGTTTGTTATTTGTTATGCTATTGTCGTTGCTTTTGTTGTCGGTGTGATTGTTCTAAGCATTGCTGTCATGGTCTGGACTGTTTCTTCTCTTGCTGTCGCGGCTGTCGTTTATCGTTCGTTATTGCTATGATTGTGTTTTATGCCTATGGCATATCTGTCGTGTTCGCACCCTTGTTTCTATTGACGCTGTCGTCGTTGTTACGCGTTTATTCTTCTTCTGACACAGCCGCCATCGTCCTATTGAATGCATCCGTAATTACTGTTGCGGTTATTACTATTGTTCTTCTAAAATCTCTATGCCCTTCTATGTTTACAGGGTAAACAACGCTTTCCCGGACCTTTGCATGTCAGCATTTATGTTAGCACAAGTGTATATATATATATACATATAGTCTTTTAACATAGTGCCAGAAGAGTAGAACTTCGAATATTGCCGTGTAGATATTCATGTACCCCCGCTCCTCCGATTTAGTGAGGCTAGGCTACTCAGCATCACGCGTATTTGCTTCAGACGATAAGGTTCAATGTACGTTGCTCGCTGAATTTACCCTTCCTGACCCCCCTACTCCCCCTGCCAAACGGCCTGTTAAAAGGAAACTCATTTAGCTGACCACACTAATTGTTTTTCTTTATGAATGATAAATGCATTTTAATTCCCTTTACTTTTAGGGATATTTTTAAAGTTGAGTATTAAGTCTTGTGGCCTTAAACATGCGATATTATCACTATGAATTTTACGTTGACGACAATAAACGTTCGTCTTCTCCATAGATGCACAGACCATGCATGCTATCTCAGCTTCTGGCTTCAAACGAAAACATAGATCGTCGTTGATTGTAATGTATTATAGTAGCCACTCTTTTTCTCAATAATAAGCGTACATTTATTAGGAATCACGAGGCTACACAGTGAAACAATCCCCCCCCCAACACGATAGTCGTTGTCGCATGCAACAAATGGTAGTGATTATATAAATATGGTCTCCAGATCTGTGTGGCCGACGTGGTTACTTTGTTAAGACAAAAACATTTTTGCTGCCAGACATTTAGGCGAGCGTTATGGTCTTTCCTGTCAATTTCACGGTGCGTAGTTGAGGGTGTACTACGAAACGCAGCAACATCTCATTGTGCTGCCCAAATGCCTTTCTTTTTGTTACTACGGGAAGACTACTTAGGAACGGGCGAGAGCTGACTATGTTAGTGCGAATGATACAGGCAAACTCAACCTTCGTTGACTAAAAGCACGTTTCTTCACTAACTAAGATCCGGAAACCGCCGGAACCCTTCCAAAGGTGGCGGCTCTCAATTTTGTGATATAACTTCTAGTTCGCCCACCAAATACGTATCATTGTGGCCAGTGTTTAGTGAGCAACGTTTCCAAACGAACGTGTAACGAAACCCGTAATAAAATTCGAAAAAAACGACAACGAAAACGATGCTCGTTTTAATGTGAGTTGTTTTTTGTTAGTTTGTTCGAAAAGAACGCCTTGTCTGGAAGAGACTGACGCAAAAATCATCACGAGATGGCTTACGATGACGCTTCATGATCAACCAACGGGCTGTGCTTGGACAACCAGTGAATGAGTGAGGCAGCTCCTCGCGACCGCCTTTATCGCTGAATCCGCTGAACTCCGTTCACAGAGAGAGCCGATTTCTGTAGGTAGATAGCGCGGTTCGTGTCTTCTTGTCTCCTCTTCGTGGTATCGTCGTGCTCAAGGCAACGTATGCCAAACTCGACAGCGGGACAACGGGAAACAAGGTGAGGCAGAGTAACATAACCACCACCACAGAAACGATATCGACGGTCCCAGGAGGGATAGTTCGGCGATTCGGCGCTGGTGGCACTGGTAAGACTGGACTAAGGTTCTGGTTGGTCTTCCGTTGCTGCGTTTGCACTCTGCTCGGTCGGTTGTGTCGTGGCGGAGAGGAGAGGAGTCGTAGATGGTAGATGTGCGGTAGTTCTCACAAGCGGCTGTGTGACGACCAGACGCCGGCCGGTTCGAAGTCGCAATGGCCGCAAATGAACGCCGAACGCTGGAGGAGCTGACGCTGGAAAACGTGATCGTCGTGCGAAAAAAGTCGTGACTTCTTGTCTTCGACAGCAGGTCCTGAGGTCCTGCACTGCACAGCTGGTGCACAAAGTCGCATCACCACCAGGAAGTACACGAAGGCTGAAAAGCCACCAGCCACAATGGCGCCACCATCATCACTATCAACAGCAACTATATCAGCGCCAGTCGTAACATTTGCAGCCAACAGCAACAACAATCAAGATAACGAAAATATAGATCATAACTATCGCAGCACATGTACCACAATAGCTATGTGGTAAACGTAAGTTAAGTGGTACTAATAACATAATAATAATGAATACATATACACAACAACAACAACAACGACAACAACAAAGGCATTATCGGATACGGTAAGGCTAGTCATAACCAATCAGTTTCGAGTGATAACAATGACGGGAAACAGCACACACAATACACACAAACAATAGTCACGGCTCAACTCAAATAGCAACTATAACGCATGTAATAACATGCTTAGTAATTATTGGATATATTTTTTCAAACATAAAAAATAATAATAATATATTTTTACGAAAACAGAATCGGCTCTGTTCATTTTCTGAATTTTACTCATACTATATTATAAACCTTTAGGCTGCATCATGATTTGTGAGTTGCTATGTTGATGTCTCGCACTGGCAATATGTTGATGTATCGGCAAAAAAGCCGGCGAACGGTTCGCATATGATTGAAAGGCTTTCACACGCGACATGAAAACAAACAAAATGACAGATTGAAGAACGACAATTCTTCCCCTGAGAGAGATATGAAGTTTGCCTAAAAAGCGGTGACTTCTACTATTTTTTCCTGGTGGGCGTATTCTGGACCTTGTGCAGGATAAACGCACGTCATGCAGAGCTGCATCTATCTCAAATACATACGTATATGTGAGTGTTGCACAAAACACGATTGTACTCCTGTTAATACTACAATTACAATGATGATGGTATATTATTATTATTATTATTACTGTTGATTCGGCTACGAGACTTGTACCCATTATGATCAATTCACCTCTCTGTTAGTGTTATAAGAATGTTTACTTTTTGTGTTGACTTCGAACCGAAAACAACCCGTGTGCAGGGCAACCACTTCCTCGTCGTTATCACAAAGAAAATACGCGGCAGTTTCGATAACTCATTGCCGTAAGAAATCAAATTCAATTACGTTTATTGCTCATTAAACTGTGATTTCTTTCTTTCTTTGTATCGATCTTTACATTTTAAGTAAATAATAGCAAACGCTATTGCAAATAAAGGCCGTTCCAATCGATCAAACAGCAAATAAAAGATACCGGAAAATCATTCTAGATGCGTCGACCAAGTACTCGGAAATACTTTGTTTAATTTATCTATTTTCTCAGCCTTCATGTGTACCGTTATTTGGCTAATGAGTCTAGTAGATAATTGCACATACACTGGCCGTGCTGCTATGAGCCACTTTTTACTCAACGGCAATAAAGATACCGTTGTACTTCGTCTTTGTCAAACGGATTATCTACACAGCACCTATACGGAAGTAGATAAGACAGCTCGTAGTGCAACATGTAGGAGTTAAATTATATAAATATATATATATATATATATATATAAATATATATAACACTTGCATATTTTATACGAATAAAGTGTTCGTGTCATCTGTCGCGTATTATTCTACGTGTCTGTACGTAGGAACGCGGTTGCCAACTTTGCGCTGAACAATGACAGAGGCCGTAGCGGCTGTTGGTGCCGTTTCTCCTGCTGGTCCTGTGAGAGCGCAGACGGATGCGAATCTACTGGACTAGCGGCGCCGAAATGAACGCGAATATATATATATATATATATATATATATATATATATATATATATATAAATATTTATTTACATTATTTATATACAAATGATTATTATTATTATTTTTTTTTATACATATATATATATATATATATATATATATATATATATTATTATTATCTTTATTACATGTTAAACGATGTTACAGTTGAGAGGTCTGAACGTATTATTGCAAAGTTTTTTAAATAATTAGTTCACTCCATGGCGCCTAAAATAGATGCCGCGTTTCCTCTGCAAACGGCCAAGGACAATGCTTGCCTCAAGAATTGACCCTGTCTTCGGTCGTTCGTAACTTCCTGAATTCGGTTACTCAAATCTTTGAGAAATGCTTCGGTACCCTTGCTGATTGGTCCTAGTGTCTCCATGGCGATAGGCACAAAAATATATCTTGTTTCCAGTCCAGCATATTTAAACCGTTTTCTGGCGTCTGCGTGCTTTGCTACCCACCCCGGCTCAACAGAGCTGTGGTGTAAATAGGAAGCCGCGGTTGTGCACGAAACCGTTGCATCCCAAGCTAGGGACTTTCCATGTGACCATAATGCAATGGTCACCCCATCAGGTCTTTCTTCTTCTTCTTCTTCTTCTTATTATTATTATTATTATTATTATTATTATTATTATTATTATTATTATTATTATTATTATTATTATTATTATTATTATTATTATTATTATTATTATTATTATTATCATCATCATCATCATAACCATGTTCAATTGTTGCTGCTACGAGCAGATGGATAGTGGTCGATGCGTAGATGACTCTTTTTTCACTGCAACCACTCTGTGCAGCAAGCAGTTTTCTGCTAGCCGAGTTACTGTACTGAAGGTACAGACAACAGCATTTTCGTTATACTGAAAGTTATTTCAAGACATTCAGTAGATGGACAGTAGTAGTAGCTACTCAATGTTAGCTTGACTCGTATTATTCTGACGCCACACCATCTGCCGTGTTTGTTCGACATGGACATGATGGAATGCCTGTCACGTTCCTATCGAAACAGAACTTGCGTTCTTTCGGCGGTCTTCTAACGTTGATACATGGCCGAATAACCTGGCATCGTTGGGCGAACTTTTGAAGACCCGTTTCTGATGGCCCTTCGGGGCGAAGCAAATTAATAGATGTTCGCTAACATGTCGCTAGTTGCCGGGACTCGTGTGGTGTACATACAAGTCGACTCGACTCTCGAAACTCGCAAGAGGAACGCCCGAACTAAAGTTCTGCTAAAAGCCCTCAGAAGCAGTAGTACCGCATCCTGTTAGGACAAAGTGCTCTATAGAGTTGCTAGTTGCGAATCAGGAGCGTTGAAGTGGTACACGACTGCTGAATCGTTCAAAGATGCCGAGGGACACATATGACACATGTTTCTCAGATACGAAAAGATTGTTAATTCGAAACGGCTTTTTGTGCCATAAAGCGTTTTCTTGTTCTTTGTTCGCGTAATATTTATAAATGTTTATATATATATATATATATATGTAGTTGTGTAATTGTGTATGTAATATTATGAGGACACCAATATAATATTAATATTCGCACTTGCGTGTACGTGTTGCAGTGTTCCGATTTTGTAAATGCTGTTTAAATAGTATGACAAATATATATAAATATATATATCTTCACGCAACTTTCCTTTTTCTGGATTTCTGCTACATTACACATGGCGCTTCGGTAAATGCCGGCAAGAATTGTGAAACGATGATGATGTGAGGCAATTCCGACGCTCAGTGTATAAGCAAGGCACACGAAGCGCAGATAGGTGTTGTTGCTGTTGTTGTTGTTGTTGTTGCTGTTGTTGTTGTTGTTGTTGTTGCTGCTGCTGTTGTTGTTGCTGCTGTTGTTGCTGTTGTTGTTGTTGTTGTTGTTGCTGTTGTTGTTGCTGTTGCCGGTGTCGTTGTTATCGGTGCTGCTCCTGCTACAGCAGCTACAGCGGCTGCGGTCGTTAATAATGTCGTTGGTAATCTTTAACGTTTGCCATCCAATATTCTTGCCAGCTCTACCAAATGCCAGGATCTGCCGGTGTGGCGCGATTTTCACACACCTTCACACCCGGTGCGTGGTCGGTTTTGACACAGTACTTTTGGTCTGTCGCTCGTACGTCTTTTGTACGGGCGCCCGCTAAATCTTTCGTCATGGCAACAACATATGTGCAAACGTACACCGCCCTCGCACATACATACACAAACGTCTGTATACACCTACATATATATATATATATATATATATATATATTTATATACATACATACACAAACGTCTGTATACACCTACATATATATATATATATATATATATATATATATATTATAACGTGTTTGTAACAGCGTCGATATTTATGTATTTATGTATCTTACCGTAAATATATTACGTGGCTTTAATGTGTGTGCATGCATAGAATTATACTACATATTTGCGCTATAATAAAGCCGCTCAATAAATTTACTGTGAAAAACATAACTATCGGGGCACTGTTACACACATATTTCGGCCAGATTTATACATACAATATATATATATATATATATATATATATATATATAATTCGGAACGTAAGGTAACTGAAAGGTATGACTTTCTAATTTCTCAAAAAGATAACGCAAACGGAGCTTTGCCAAAGTAGGTGCGTTGAGCAGCAATAAGGCAAGGTCAAGAACGAATAAACAGCAAATCTCAATTTACGGTTTATTTTGTGATCTCATACTTCACTTACCGAATGACCTACAAATAGATATATATATATATATATATATATATATATATAAGTTTATTTCCATTCTATGTTGGGTAGGCATAAAATATAATGTAAACCTTTAAAGATGTTCGCCGTTTGTGCCACGCTGAGAAGCTTAGTTTCGTCCACACAGGAGCTGAATGCCGCACGATTAGTGCTATTTTCATATCGAATAGGGCTAGTTATTGTGAGTTAAAGCATCTGCCGTTTTGTAAGTGTCCTTGACCCGTGTTTTGCGTGTGCTCTTGTACTTAAAGGGCGCTACGAAGTTTTATGAGTAAAGAAGTTAGTGCGCTCTAGTATGTGAATCTATAACATATTGTATCTTTCGGCCGTGCAATCGAGATTAATTGTATTCTGCTGGCCCACGTGGGTGCCTGAATCTCATGGCCTTCATCTTTGGACTATTGTCTCGAAAGCTATTTCCTCACATAATCTGCAAACGTAGCTCTGCTGAAGGTGGGGGGGGGGGTATTCGAGGGCGGTTCGGCAAGTTCTAGCACTTGGAACTGCCGCCGCGGAAGGTTTGCCGCCTGACCCAAACAACCAAGGTCTGCCGGTTCTTTTTTTGCCCAGGAGCGCCAGCCATCAGCTATACACAAGCAAACAAATTGCGTGCTAATCTTTAGCAGCGCACATTGTTTGACATTGATTCAGGGACGTGAAGAATACTATGAAATGGTCGAAATATTACATATTATTATATATTATATTATTGAGCATATGATGATATATGCCTATAAACATAGACGAACCATACGCATACATGGTAGCGTCGACTTCGCGGTGAACCGACAGAAGATGGCCCCCCGTTCGGGAAGGCTTTCCAGACGTCAATAGCACAGGAAAACGTTGAACAAGTTCGTGATATCGTTCTCAACAGTCCTAACGAATTACTATTAGGGAGATAGCTGAGGAACTGAAGGTATCCTATGGATCAGTTGTAACAGTCTTGACCGATATTTGATGCATCAGACGACTGGCAGCAAGGTTTGTTCCAAAAATGTTGAATTTCCAGCAAAGGAACGCCCGTCCGTGTGGCTTTCTCCTGTTCCCACAGATAAAAAATGAAATGACAACGTTTCGACGGGAGCTATTTTGAATGGAAGAAGAACTTTCGGGAAGATTAAATAGATATTATTTTTTCATAAATATGTATCAGAACTTTTTAATCCGCCCTGTTATATATATATATATATGTATATATATATATATATACATATACAGGATATTCACCAAGATCGCTGGTTTACGACCACAGTGGCAGTTACGTTTATCATACTGCTGATCATAGGAAAGATGATTAAAATAGATACCAACACATACTATATATATACGTATATATATATATATATATATATATATATATATATATATATATATATATATATATATATATATATATATATAAATACATATATGTGTGTGGTTTCGTACATGAATCGACGACAACAATTTAGCACGTAGCGCTGAAATGACGCTAATCTCCAACGTAGGCGACAGGATCATTAGCCCACGTAGCTCCATGTAGTAGTTGTCATAATAATCGTAGACAAGAGAAAGAAAAGCCAACGCTTTGGACGCTTCGTAAGTGATCATGCGGTCGCAATTGGGCCACGTGTGCAAGCCGATCGTTCACATACAGTGGCGTCAACAGGCATGCCCGGCGTGCACCCAACTGGTTGACTGCATCCCACGCCCTGTTGGTACAGGCGGAACGCTGGACAACCTGTCTATCTGTCCGGCTGGGCCTCAACGTTGGCTTATTCGAAGAAGAAGAAGAAGTGGAACTTTACGATTACCCCACCCCGTTAAAATGCTGCGCCATCGTTCATCGCCTGTGCTCTTTTTCTCGTTCTCCATGCGCTCTCGCGGAGACAACCCCTCTTTTGGAACGACACGGTTTCGAGTGGAGGCAGCTAAAGGGCAAAGAACCTTTTTGACAAGTGCAGGCAAGTGGGCTTTGACTCCACATCACAGCACCAAAGGTCCGGGCGGACAGGTTCAGTGGCACTTGACTTAGGCGCTCAACGTAACATCAACGGCAACAAGTTCGATCATTACCATCACCATTTGCTCTCAACACCGCTCTCGTAGTCTTCTTCCTCTTCTTAATATTCGGCCATCTGTTAGAGGATGTCATCACTTACTGGATCGTTGCTAGAGGAAATAAATACACGCCGATTGAAAATAGGCCACTGCCGCTCTTGCATTCGCATCTATCTTGTTTACAAATGTTCTATCGTCTTCACAAATCTTCATAAGTATTGGAAATACATAGAGAAAAAACAGCGAGCTCTAATTTGAGCAACTGGCGACTGCTTGCGGCACACGGGGTTAAAAAGTCATTGACCATTCACAGGTATTCGATGAGCAATGAGGCGGACTAGCGTCAAGTCAGGCATATCTGCCCAGGTTGAGGAAAGATAGTGCCGTTATATACTGAATTACGTTAGAGTAATTTGACATTGCTAAAACGCAACATTAAACAGCGTTGACTTAGCTGATTACGGCCGAATAGGCTCGGAGACACTGCTCAGTCGCCACGATCGGCTTCTTATGCATCTACGGTAGCTGGCACTGGCAAAACACTTCTGACTTGTTGAGTTCTGTTGTAAAAAAACAGATGTAGAAACCCTAGCATGTTACGAAAGGTTTCCCCCCCCCCCCCCCGTTAGTCAAATGTGTATTAGATGCTTATTGTAGAGATAATAACATGCGTCCTAGTCTTTTAGCATGTGAAGCTTACAATTATGCGTGTCGTTCTGTGCATGATACGAAATACGTGGCCTAGATATAGCACGCTCGAGTGTTCTTTATATTACATTATGACCAGCTGGCAGATTGTTTTGCCTATTGGTTTGAGCTAATCGAACTGTAATTGTCTATTAGTTTTTACAGTTCGATTAGCTCCAACCCATTCGTTCTTTACGACAAACAAAAAAAACGGTATATATATAACTAACAAAGCAACAAGGTCGCCTGGGAGGGGGGTGTGTCAAAATCCCAAACGAGTTACGCGAGATCATTGTTACAATAGTTTCCGGACAGTACCGTACTAGTAAGCGTCTGTCCTCTGTCAAAAAGAGAAGACTATACATATGAAGATACTGCTTTTCTGATAAATAAAAAACTGTGCAAGGCCTCCTGGGGAAGTTCCCCAAATCCGAAAAGAGTTGTGCAAGGTTAGTGCTGTTGTCAAGACTCTGTTGATAGACTGTGCAAAACTTAGGAATGTCCATTATTCATCATTAATAGCGAGAGCTGAAATCGGACAGGCGATCGACGGTGAAAGCCGTGTGGCGACTTCACAGTACCTGGTCAACTCTCGAACCCGAGAGAAGCTTCGCGGCCGAGTGTTCGCGCATGCCTCTCGTGCGGAATGATGAGAGGAACGATCTCATCGGGCGAGAGCTTTCCGATCACCAAACGACCCCAACTACCCCCAACAATATCCCCCTAGATGTTTGGCAGCGTAACAAAAAATGTCACTGACTACCACAATCAAATTACTCACGGTCTCGTTAGGAACGACGCGCGAGATCAATCCGATTGACAAAAAACGAATACTGGCCAAACCAAGCCGCTTCGCGATGTCCCACACACATACGCCCCATCCGCCATGCATCGTGAAGAGTTCCCACGAGTCGTTTTACGGCGGGTGGATGACACGCAAATGCATAGCAAATACGCAAATACAAGAAAGCCGGGAGTTCTGGCCCGGAGACCTTTCTCTCCACTCCAATTCTCATCATTACCCGCCATCTATTGTACTACAGGTCCTCCTGACTGTAATGTAATCAATGGTGTGACATGGCATGCTGGAGATGCGTATCGTTAGCTGCCGTTCGAACGGAACGGTGACGTACGCGCAGCAGACCTGTCATTGGCTGTCACGTGTGTGGGGTGCGACCACAAAAAAGTAACACGCATGTTCAACAGAGACACACAGCATGCACGTAATCCGACATGGTACACAATCATCTCGTACCGATAGCACCACATCGCTGCATATGTATATATACAGCTGGAATCATCACAATCATTATTATTAGCATTACCATCTAACAGTCATTACGTTGGGTAACTATACTAAGCACGGAGCGTTTAGTCATTGTAAGTTTTGTTTATTAATTTACTACACTCAAGAACAGCAAGTAAAGGTACCGACTGCCCGAAACAAAAAAGCCCACAGGGGTCGTGCGCAAAGGAAATACGTGATGAGGACGATTTTGATTGACCCAGAACTGCGCAACCACGGCGCGGTGTTTAAAACGTCGTTCATGTGCGTCTGGCTCTCCACTCCGCTGCACGGGAGATATCGCGCGCGGTGCGCCAATGCGCGAAATATGCAGGACAAGTGATGCCCTTAACACGAACGGACATTAGCAACTCATTTTTGTGGACCACACTTCCGCAGCCGCTTCGCTAAGTCCTTCGCTTCGCAAAACTGAAACAGTAGTGACCGAAAAATGTAGAGCTGCTCGAGCCACGTAGACAGTAAAGGGAAATATGCATATCCAGGCCTCAACGGGTCTGTTCAACCACTGTCAACCTGTTCCGTGCGTATTACGTCCACTAGGAGGTGCACACAAGTGCACGCGCTCAGCGTGCAACGACCTTTAGCTTCGGAATATAGGCAAGGTTCGTATATGGAGCAGATAACAGTGCTGGTCACTGAACTGGGTGGTTGAGGTGTGATGCTGATATGAACACGGACGAATCCACGTGAGCCCTTTTGACCTACTTCAGCCGCCCGACAAATCAGAAATGTTCGCCGCTTGTAGGCGCTGTGTAGGTTACTGCACATGATAACCCTATACCATCGGGGAGTCCCACACTACCCACGCGCTCCTTCCCATCGGCGCCGGGTGTGCATAAAGCGATTTCCCAATCCTCACGAAAACAAATTACCTTACAAGCTGAGCCGAGATACATAGGTGCACGGGTACGATTCCCGCCGTTGCACATTTGTATTATATATAGGGCATATATAGGGTCCGTCTTACGAAGCAATGCTGTGAGGGCAATTCTGTGGACGTTAAGTGTTGGTGGCTGAGATCAATCAGCAGCCCGAAAGGTGTTAGGTTACTTCAATTGAAGGGAGGGAGCCTGTCACAGTGACGCGTTCAGACTACAGTTTTTCGTCGGCTGTTGATTGAACTGGAGTTCTTCGACTTTTATGCTTGATCTTGGACTCGTTCGTCTTTGGACTCACCCTGCATTACCTGGAATTTCTTTCCTTGTCTCTTTATCGTTCTTTGTCTGAATTCGATGCCAGTCGCACTTTTTTACATTCTCCGTTTTGTCTGCTTGCCTTAGGAAGCGCATAGCCCATAACGCGTAAAGATGCAAATCTGTATCTGGCAACAAAGGACAAACTCTAATCACCTATGATTCAGACAGGCGAAAATACCTGTAGACCGCTATTTCATTCAAAAACAGACGCTATACGACGCCATTCAGCCGTTCAAAATAAATGCTGTTGCTCTTGAGTGCATACGCTGCTCAATCGGGCCCGTTGGGCGGTTCACTCACTGTTCTCAGCTGTGGCTGAAAACTTAATTCGTGCCGTAGTCGTCTAATATGGCGTCCTACCTGCTGCTATGCTGCATGATTCGTACAGAGAGAGAGAGATTCGAACGATTCGCACTCACCCGTCAAAGTATATCCGTCACACGCACGCGATTTCACTGTTCACAGACTGTTCCGCGTGTTACTGTTGTTGTTGTTGTTGTTGTAGTAGTAGTAGTAGTAGAAGTATAGCAATTAAATCCAAGCAGAGTATCTATCTCACTGTGCGTTCGCGTTTTGCCGCCCCTGCTGCTTCTACTCTGGATAGCGGGGGATCTCCTTCCTCCCCGGACAGAGCTGAGCAGTAACCGCAATAGCAGAATGTGGCAGCAGCAGCAGCAACTTGAATTTAGCACTCGTCGATAACACAAACAGCACCAAAAACAAGAACGAAACCAATTGGTTTAGTTTCTAAGCACAACTTCTCCACGTATTCGGTCCTCCTCGTTGTCGTCGCACGCAGATCCAGATTTAGCAGACAGATGTATCTGTGTGTAGGAGCACAGCTGTATTTTTTTTCTTGTTCTTCACGTATTAGCGGAACACCCTTCGGGGGTCCCTATCTATCTACCCACGAAGGGGAACAACAGAGCGGGAAGGACGGGGGAGAGCGGGGGGAAGGGAGAGGTGGAGGTTACAATATCAGCCTCGCTCCCGCTAGTAGCTGTGTGACAAGCACCACCACGAGAATGTTTTTTTCAACTACTACGACCATCACCACTACCGAGAGAAGTCTTTGCCCGTCGGTTGTCACCTCAACACGCGCGTGCCTGCGTGTCTGCTTGACGCCGCGCGTTGTGGATCTGCCTGTATTCCGTCCGTTCCGTTCACGGCGCGATGGTTTGCTTCGGAAGAGCGTCGTCGCTGCTGCTGTTGTTGTCGTCGGCGTCGCCGACCGGCGTCCGCATTTTCTTCTGCTTCCGTGCGCAGTGCTTGGTTGGTCTGACTTCTGGTCGTTGTTCTGCCTGATTCTGTCGTCTGCCTTCTTCTTCTTATTCTTCTTGTTGTTGTTGGTCTTCTCGATCTGCTTGTCATCAGATGTGGTGTGGTTCAGCCTAGTGGCGGCGTTCAGTCGCACCACTTGATGATGCTAGACCAGCGTATTGCAGCTTAGAACAACGATTGAAGTATGTCTATGAATCCATCCATCTATCTATCTGTCATCGGGCCGAAGTCAGACTGGATGGCTGAGGGCTGGCTGGCTGGTTGTTGCGTGAGCACATCAGAGACATCAGGTACCGAGGGGCACCGAGACTTGTGTCTATTGTCTACCTTGCAAACTGCAGTTGAGCGCTTAGCAAGCGCCGGTACTATCGTCGTTCGTACCAATCGATGAAGTGGTGTTGGCACTTCGCCACCACCACCACCACCACCACCGACGCCAATGTAATGCACAATCTTTGATGCTGCTGCTGTTGTTGATGTTGTTGTTGCTGCTGCAGCTACTGATGATGATGATGTGGCTGTTGTTGTGGTTGTTGTTGTTGTTGTTGTTGTTGCGGTTACTATTGATGCTGCGGATGGCTTTGACACTTCAGATGATAGAGTGAGAGATAGAATTCTTGCGTTTCTCGAATGGGCAAAACTAGCAATATTTTCACATAGACACACACACACACGTACACAAGGTACACAAGCGCACCACACCTCACGCACGATCCTATATACTACTATCCGCCGATATGTCCCTATGCTATCCGATCTGTCCGGCGGTGAATGGATGACACAAGAATCTTGCGAGTATTTCCTTTCTTTCAGAAAGTGGAACTGCTTCGGACAGCCTTGGCGGCGCTGCTCCTGATACTGACCCTGTTACTGTTGTTATTGTAGTTACAATTGTTGTTACTGTTGCTGCTGTTTCCACTAAGGCAATTGTAGCATCATCATTAACTATAACAACAATAAAACACAACCGCAACAACAACAGCAATGACAGTAGCAATTGTTAGCACTTCAGGTACAATGGTACTTCAGGTACAATGGTACTTCAGGTACAATGGTGCTTCAGGTAGGGTCAGTGGAAATACCGTCAAACCACCGCTACAACTCTCCGAAGGCTTGCTTGGTTGTCAAGCTCGGCCGCTTCACTATTTCGAACTTTAGCAACAGACCACAGACCAGAGCATTAGTAGCAACAACAGCAACAACAGCAACAACAACAACAACAGCAAGGAGAGGAGGCGCGACGAAGAGGAAAGAAGGCCAACGAGTATTCGGCGGAGGCCACTTCCGTCAGTGCGGCCGGCGCTATTGCTGTTGCTGTTGGTACCACCAGCATCAACATTAACATCAAAACAGTAAGCAATAATGAGGCGCTTTAAGGAGGACACATTCCTGGTGATGTCGCGTAGTCGGGGTGTGGGCGAACGAACAAGGTAAGGTGTTCGTCGTTGTCGTCGTCGTCGTCGTGGGCAAAGATCGCGGCTAGCAAAAGAGCACTAGAGCAAGTCTAGATAGGCATCGGCAATAGCAGCGATACCAGCAGCAGAAGTCGTAGTCGTAGAAGTAGTAGAAGTATTAGTTATTATTACTATATTATTACTACTACTTTTATATATATATATATACTATATATATATAAAAGTAGTAGTAGTAGTAACGTTAACGCCGGCAGCAAAAATATGTTGGCCAAGCAGTTGTAGGCAAAGGAGATGCAGGTGTCCACCACCTGCACTCCGGCGTGCCAAATCCGGACCGACCCCGGATAGGAAGATGTCGGTTCTGGTTTCTTGTACCTTTCTTCTTGACTTGTGGTAGCTTCTGCTGCTGCTGCTGCTGCTGCTGTTGCAGCTGCTTCTGTGGTTGTTCCCACGGTTGATGTTGCTGTAGCTATTATATTATTCTGCAGCGGTCGTTGTTGATATGATTGTTGTTGTTGTTGTTACTATTGCTGCTGTTGCCGTGATTGGTATTTTTGTTGCTGTTGTTATTGTTGTTGTTTCGCTTCTTGTTTTCTTGTTTTTGCTGATGACCTGATCGTTCGTTATTTATCCACCACGATTTGTGTGCTATGAAATCTTCTTCCCCTCCACAATCCCATTCCTCCCACACTACAGTTCGTAACTTTTCCTACACTGCACAGCTGACTTCGACTGCTGGCAGAACGGTGGTAATGGTGGTGGTGGTGGGGGTTGTGGCAATGGCGATCGTGGAGCAGCAGTGTAACTTCTCCTGCCGAAGCACGGGAATCTTCAGGAACGGGAACATCTGACGATCCATCCAATCAAAGCGCCGTCAGTAGCATGATGGCATGATGTGGCTGGAAAGCAGGACAGCACGGGACAGACAGGACATACAAGCATCGGGCAGCAGGATGATGACAGAACACAGCGGCTGATTGAGCATGCTAATCACGTAGTTGGATGTCAGCTTAGGGTTTTAAATACACATTTTTGCTGGCGATCTCCACCGTAAGCGACGCTGTCACGACGGCCTCCGGCCTCAATGCTTTGATGGAATTGTCGTTGCCATCCTATTGTCGTTGTTCTAGTTCTTGTTGTTGTTGTTGCTCTTGTTGTTGTTGTTGTTGTAGCTGCTGGTGTTGCAACTATTGTTGCCGTTATTGTTGTTGCTATTGCTTCTGTGGTTGTTGTTGTTGCTGCTGCTGCCGACGCGAGCAGATTAGGTAGGAGAAGCGCTTGCAACAACAACAGCAATAACAATATTGTCACCACTACTTCCACCACCACCACCACCACCACCACCAGCTATAACAACAATAGCGCACACACACACACACACACTGTTGTTACTAGTCAGAACAGCAACAATACCGCGAACAGCACGACCATCAACTCATCCACATCAACCACTGAGTGGCGCTGCTATTCCACGACGACTAAACGCTACCGGGAGTAGTAACGAAAACCCAGTAACCGTACAGTAAGTAGCAAGTAGGAACACGTTACGGTCTCTACTACTGCGTCTACTCAATTAGTGTTTCTACTAGAATGATAGTGACTATTATCATCGCCATCATCCGCGGTAGCAGCCGTAAGCACAATGACAGCAACGACAAGAACGAACATCAAAATCGCGAATATCATCGACAACATGACGCGGATTGGCCGTCTGGCCGCCCGCCCGCTCGCCTGGCTCGCTGATTGACTGGATCGATGCCTTAATCAGAGGCAGCAGCAACACCATCACAAACCTCTACCATTACCACCAGTGGCGTTCTACAACACGTTCAGTGCCATTAGCATGAACAGTTAGTTGCTGCTACTGCAGCTGTAGAACCAATGGCAGGCCTGCACCAGCATCTGCACCAGCGTCACGACCATTACCACCGCGACCACCAGCGTCACGACCACCACTATGAACTCCACTCCTGGCACTACTTACTTACTGCTCCAGTAGCAACGGAGCAACAATAGCATGAGCAGCAGCAGCAGCAACAGCAACAGCAATAGCAATACAGCAGCAACGCGGCCGCAACGGAGCAACAACTACAGCAATAGCCACAGACAGCACTAGCGCGTCAACCAACGGGCGAGCGGGTGACCAAGCGACCGAACGGGCTCTGGCTGGCGCTCAGCCGTTCTGAACTGCTCTCCTGCTGCTGTTGCTGCTGCTGAAGAAACAACGGCGATGCCGCTGACGCCGCCGTGGCCGACGTTGCCGCCGCTGATGACGGACGGACGAAGGGACGAAGGGACGAAGGGACGAAGGGACGAACGGACGGAGCAACGCACCGGGCGGCCGGTCGGCCAGACAAACAGGCAGACAGACAGACAGACAGACAGAGAGATCAACTGACGGAGGAACAGACGGACAGACAGACAGACGGACGGACAGACAGACAGACGATGGATCCAAACACAGACAGATAGACAGACAGACAGACAGACAGACGATGGATCAACGGCGGCGGCGGCGGCGGCGGCGGCGGCGGCTGCTGCTGCTGCGTGTCATGACAGCACAACACGGCCCATGACCACGAC
>QVRM01002793.1:190000-252500 GCA_003439945.1 Dermanyssus gallinae
TGCTATCGTCTTTGCTGCTACTACACACTCTCTCTCTCCCCCCCTCGCGCGAATCTCTTCTCCCCCCCCCCCCCCCCCCGCCCTCTCTCCGTCTCTATCTGGCTCTCTCTCGCACGACGTTTCTGTAGTTCAACCTCTCTCTGTTCTGTCTGTCTGTTCTCCTCTCATCTCTTGCCCGCCACCGCGGCCGCCACTCACTCACCGCTAAATCAAGCCCCCGCCACCACCATCACCACCCATAGTGTCCCATTAGAACGCTCGTATCAGAACCAGCAGCAGCAGTAATAGCAGCATGTCGGTATTGTCATCATCATCCTCATCACCATCAACATCATCATCATCATCGTTGTCGTCGTCGTCGTCATCATCATCATCATCATCATCATCATCATCTTTATTCTCATCGTTGACGTCGACGCTGACCCGACTACGGCCCCCGCAGCCGTAGCAGCAGCAGAAAGCATAGACAGACACGGCGGCCTCCACGGAGAACGACAACAACAACCAGCCTCGTCATGAAGCGGAAGAACACGGCTAACCGCAGCGAAAACAGCTGCAGCAGAAAGAGACGGAGAGGGAGATAGCAACAAAAGTTCAAGCCGAACTAATAACAACAGCAGCAGCAGCAACACACAACAACATCAGCAACAAAAACAACAACAACACAACTAAAGCATTAGCAACAACACAACAACAGCAACAACAGCAACAGCAACAACAACAACAACCCGACAAAAGCAGCAGCAACAACAACGACAACAACAACAACAACAACTTAAATCGTTTTCGAACTGACTCTCAGCCAACATTTGACGTCCGCGAAACAATCATCGCCTATGCATTGCTTCGTAGGACGAACCCCAATAATAGCAAAATGTGCTGCCGCTCTAAGCGCCCCTGACACATAAAAGGGTGACGTGTGTATTTAGGTACACATGCCGACCGAACAATAAATCAATGAATCAAACAAATGTGCAACGGCGGAAATCAAACCCATGTTGCATCTATATGTCTCCTCCGATCGCAAGGTCGTGCACGCGAATGCATCACGCCACCACCGGGCTCGACAACAACAGCAGTAGCAACAACAACAACAACAATAACAGTAGTAGCAACAACGACAACAATAACAACAGTAGCAAGAACAACAACAATAACAACAACAACGACAACAACAATAACAGCCGCAATAACAACAACAGCAGCAATAACAACAACGACAACAACAATAACAACAACAGCAAGGACAACAACGCGTTACAAGCAAACCACAACCTAAACGACTCCAACGAGCAGAGTAGCACCACTTCAACGTCGTTACGTTACGAGAGAAAAAACATTATAACAGTCCCGACAGCAAATGTTTCATCATTCTCACGCATAGATACAGACCGTAAGGTGGTTTAGCAGTCTGCCTGTTATCTGCCGCTTCCCATCGCACCTTCCGTTCAGTTAGTCGATCTACAATACATTATTTGCCTAGTTAATGCATTCGTCCTTTATACATGGATCTACGAGTCCATTGCGCCCCCCTCCCCCCTTACCCCCCCCCCCCCCCCGCCAATAGCTCGATCTACACGGATCATCGACCTACCCCCATCGACATTTCATCGAGAAATCCCGCTATCCATTTTACTAGAGATCACCGATCTCCTTCCGAACCGACATTCCCACCCAGAAACCAAGCTATCCACGCGTTAACGGTTATGAGCCAACCTGCTGATTCTTTCATTTATGGGTCGGCCGATCCTTTCTATATGTGTGAGATGGGGTTGTCATCTACCGATCCAGTCTAAGTAAAGAAAAGTTTTCGGGCTGACCCTCAGCCAAGATTTAACGTCCACGGAACTGGTTTTCACATTGCTTCATAGACGGACCCCCATAAATACAAATCGGTGCAACGGTGGGGCTCGAACCCGCGCACCTATCTAGTGTCTCCTCCGGTTGCGAGACGCAGACTTTAGCCACCACCACGCCACCGGGCTTGACACCGATCCAGTCTGCTCCAGCCCAAGCTGGCTTCTACTACAAGCTTTTCTTTCATCATCTCTGCAGAATCTACACATCCGGTCACCCGTGGAACAACCTACCTGCTTAAATGCTCATTCGTGTAAATCTGATACCTACTGATGCATCTATTAGCAGCTAGCTCTCCATTTAGCCACGGCCACTGCCTATGCATTCATCATCAATACATCAACCTACTATGATTGTTCTGTCCATTCATCTCCCATATTTGGATGGATATATAGATGGATGCATTCATTGTTCGTTTGACATGTGTGCCTAAATACACATGTCACCCTAGGGGCGCTTAGCTTAGGCAGCATAAGCGGACATGTTGACATATCTAAGGCTTCCTCCAACTCTCAGTGGTATGGTTTGCTTCTAATCTATTCGAATTCTCAACAAACATAACACAAAAAACTCCGATCATCATCAACAACAACAAGAACAACAACAAAAACGACAACGACAACAACAATAGAAGATACCCCTGTAGATGACATTCACGTCTAGAAACGCAAGACCCCCCCGTAAACCATAGCGGGGTTTGGCAGATTCACAAACTACGACATAAATAGTATTCGATGTGAATCTGAATGAATCTGCAACCTATTCGTTTGATTGCTTTATTCATGAGTTGACCTACCCAGATCTTTATGGGTATACCGATGTGTTCACTCATTCATGAATAGACATACCGTTTTAATTTTAGATCTAATTATTCATCCACGATCGACCTCTTCCAATCTGTGGATTCGCATATCCATACACTTATGCATCGTTTTCATCTGCCAATCTCACTGTTGGAGTCGCAGTGTTTATTGTTACTTTTGTTGTTGTTGTTGTCGTTGTTGTTGTTGTAGTGTGTTTAGTAGAGTGGCTGGGACCGGGCTGGAACCTCTGAGCGGGAGCCCCTATACTCTCTCTCTCTCTCTCTCCTCATTGCGTCTGTGTAGGTAAATTCTTCACCACGGTTTGTCAAAGCAAAGGAGTATCTCAGCCATAATCTAACCCGCTTTGCCGCGAAGTGATGACTGGTCGAAGATTATTATTATTATTATTATAAAATATTATGTTTCTAGATTTTTAGCCGCCTGCAGCTATGCTCATCATACTGGATACCTACTTCGGCTCAATTTTCCAGCCGATGAATGTGTCACAACAGGAGGAGCCAATCGATTCGACCTGACGATGATTGCAACGTTCAGCGAAGAGGAACAACAACGAATTCCACCTAGTTAGATTGTATCGATCCACCCAGCAGGTAGATGGCGATTCTACGCATGGCTACGCAGCGCTTTACTTGTGAGCGAACCGAGCGTGGTGCCGACCAGCCCACAAGCCACTGCGGCTACGGTTGTGGCAGTTATGATTGTTGTTGTTGTTTGTTACATAGCTGCTGTTCTAGTAGTTAAGGCGGCTAGTAGTCGTATTTATTCAAATAGTGTAGTAGCTAGAAACAGTAAGTGGTATGTCTGTTGTCGTTATGTACATATATGTCGGTGGCGTTAACGCCGGACTGCCGACGCTACCTGACGGTATTGAAACCAGTCAGCTCAGCGTCCGGCCAAAGAAACGATAGAAGGCGCGAACGGAACGGCCGACTGGTAGGAAAGAATTAGAGGAGCGGCTGGACTGTTGGAGAACGAACTCTCAGCAAGGCAAAAGGCAAAACTGGACAGAGGAGAAGGAGGACGTGCTAAGCCAACGCACGCCCGCACACACGGTCGAATAAACAAACCACGGCAACAAGAACGAATAACGACGATAAACAAAAAGCTGGCTACGACAACATGCAGTGGCGACCACGATACCGAGACATAAGAATCAAGACAGAGGAGAGACGATAACAGAAGAATACGATCAACAGCAACTCAGAGGCGATAACGCTAGGCACAGCATAGCGATAGCAGCAACCGCATTGCCATAAACACCAGCAACGGAAAGAGCACGCGTTCTCTTGTAACAGCGCCCCAGCAATAACAATCATGTAGCATCCTGCTTAGCAGCAGCAACAGCAACAATCACAACAACCGCAAGCACAATTTTACAAACAGAAATGAGAACAGGAAGAGGTAGAATCAACAGCAGTAAACGATGATTCAACAACAGCAAATCGTTAATACTGCAGTGAACAACACCAATAGCAGAAACAACAACTACAACAACAACAAGAACAACATTGACAATAGACACAAAACGATGAATGAGTCCTGAGTACCAGGAGAAATCTTAGCTCACTAAAATCTCATACAGTTTTTCGAACACGTACGCTATAGGCGCTTGTGGGTTTTTATCAATTAAACGCATAAAGCTAATAACGGCTTAGTGCTGTTTCACTTGCTGCAGAATATATCACTTGGTATTGCCGATAAAGCCTTGCAAGCGGAGTAATCTGGAGTAAATCAACAGGCACCTAAACCCAAGGAGCTCACAGAGAAAGTATTTTAGTATATATTACATACGGCAAAACTTGCCCAGTTCGACCCCCGTATTACTCTATACCATCGATGTGTGCGTAAAACAATTTCCCGCTCCTGCCGAAATTAATGTATTCTTTTATGGTGGTCGTTTGGAAAAGCTATGGATTTATAAGGGCAGATAAATATGGCAAAGTTTTTCACAATGAAACAACGGAAGATGTTGTTAATGAGTTGGGACGGGGCCCTGACTAGTTTGCTGATTTAAAGTCAAGGTTTGCGCTTGCCTTTCGACGAGCACCAAGCAATTCCATCGACGGCAGAGTGTAGGAGAGCATGCAATTCAGTCGAATAGACTTAGCGGTAGATAACGTTAAGCCTAAATATCGAAAGGTTCGCAATATTTGACATCTGGAAAAAAATACCTGGCTATGTCCAGGAGTAAGGAGACAACATTCACTCATTGATTCATTTAAAGTAGCATGGCTACGCCGCTGGAGACGGCGCTATTTGTATATGTATATATTTGTGATTTCTCTAACCACGTTCCTACTGGCGCAATTTCGTTCGCAGAGCGAATGAGCCGTGCGTCGTTAAGTGCTTGTAGAGGTCACACACACAGGAACGTCAGCGAGAGCGCACAAGTCAATTAAGCCTATTATTGGTGGCTTAGTCAGTTGGATTGAGCTGAGCCAATGAGATCAGTCTTTCATGCGTGCCTCCGTTGTTTAGGAGCAACCTGATGGGAACGGCGGACTAGGAGTCCTGACAACAACAACAACAACAACAACACTACTACAGCAAATTAGAAAGGCTGTTGTGTTGGAACTGGTGCCACCGTGAGGTGAGCTGCTTAAGCTAAGATCGTGATATTGAATAAGACGCCTTCGGCGTGCTCTGGGAGACGGTGCCACCGTCATCACCGTCACCCGTGGATTTGTTCACGCATGGTGGCTGTCTCGAACATCTCGAACGCCAATCACTCTTTACCGACTATTGAACCTTTCAAAAGATTGCCTCCTGCAGGGAGACAGGCGCGGCCCGGCGCCTATGTGCTGGGTGTCACGGATGACAGCAATAAACAGCAACAACAACAGCAGCAGCAGCAGCAGCAGTAGTAGCAACAGTGACCCGATGGCAAAAGCAACAACAATGGCAACAACTACGACAACAACAACAACAACAACAATGGTAACAACTAGAACAACAATGGCGACACCCTCAAAACAGCATGATTGTCTGTTATGTCTTTTGCTGGAGGCGGCTACCGCTGCGCGTCAACACGGACCGGATTGTGGCTATCTCCAGCACAAGACCAGTTTTATTGTTGTTGCTGTAGACCAGTTTTATTGTTGTTGCCGCGAGACGACCTAGCGACCCGACCGACGACGTCTGAGGAACTGGCGTCCGTCCAGATGAACCCCTCGAGAAATACACCTTTTTGGTTGGATGATGGACTCACCAAAGGACTGAGTGCACAGGCAGACAGACTGACAGACACATACGTATGCCATCAATGCAGTACAAGTAGTATCTGTGAGTTAGTTGTGGTTCTAGTGGCTGCTCTGGTAACTAGCTCTGTGGCCACATCGGGCTGTTGGCAACCGAACCAGATAGAGGCCAATCGCCAAGCCGAGAAACGAAACCAAGCTTAGACCATAGTTCAGATTACTCTCAGTCTCCATACGCGAAAGAGCAGACAAAACGTATAAACTAGAGAAAATTTAGACACGATTACGATCTGGTACCAATCAAGACGTACATCGAATCGCGGCTGGCTTACTGTAACCACAAGACTGCCTCACCGCGTGCAAGGCGAATTGCAAACGGTAGATTCGGCGATGTAGCCCTTCGTGCCCGAGCTTCGGTTGTGCGACGGGTCCAATGTGTGTTTTTCGTTCACGACCTGGGTGCAACCAATAGCGGAGTCCTGAGCCGATGGTGAAACAACGCTTCGTGTTGGCTTTGTGAAACTGAGTATCTTAACCCATTCCAAACAGCTATTGACGGGTAGACGCTACCAGAGATCGCAATAGGCTTGTCTCCAATTCATCTCGTTTGACAGCCTTTACGAGATACGACTTTAACGCGACTCGCAGGTCGAGTTGGGGCTCAGTGACATCACTAAATCGACGTTGAGGCGAGATGTCCAATGCGGGAAAGCCGTTAGTATGCTGGTATGTCTTTAGATTGCCTTAAAGACATTTCACTTTTCGTCGTGGCACAATAATTTATTAGCAGTATAGAGTAACAACTTTGGCTAATAATAATTGCCATGTTAAGTCAATTATTAAGGTAACTATAACATGGCCGATGACGGTGTTCAGTCAGTGCACAGTGAAGGGAATACCCATCGTGTAATGATGTAGCATTGATAAATAAAAACAAAAATCACGAACATTCTGAGAATTAACAATAACAGCAACAACAACAACAGCCGCTATGGTAGCCACTAACATGAGCGTAACACAATGGTTCCACGAAATTAATGCGAGTAAACGGTATGATGCGGGATCGCTACGCCAACAACAAATTTTAACTGAATTGCATGCTAAACAATGTTACATTTGTGAGATGTAACTGTGTTAATACGATTTAAAGAATTACCTTACTCCATGGCGTCTAATATCGATACCGCGTTCCTCATTATATATATATATATATATATATATATATATATATATATATATACACGTATATATAAACACACGGACTATCCTGAAGGCCAGGGGTATATATATATATATATATATATATATATAAACACACGAACTATCCTGGAGGCCAGGGGCAATACGGCCCTTGATCGGATAAACTGGTGGACGACTGAGCATCACCGGGAGTTGGCATCACAAAACACCAAGGCCCTGTACCTCACTGGGCGCAGGCGGACAGGGCCTACAACCCCTGGAGCTCAACAGACACGTTCTCACGCCGTCCCGCCACGCCAAGTACTTAAAGGTGGCCCCGAGACACAGGTCTAACTGGCCTACCGCGCGCGCATCAGGCGGGTTACGCAAAAAGTGGCAAGAATATCGGCCAACCTGGCCCGTATGCTACTTCCCGAGATGCAGACGTATCGAACTCTAATACGACGCCTACTCGCTGCTGTTGCAAAAGCGGTCGCGCTATATACCGCACCAGTGCGTACGGATTTGGCACTGGAGAACGGTCACGATCCGCCAGGCCCTGCGCCGCTCCCAACGGGGTGTGGCAATACGGGTTAGCCGGACATACTGGACGAACTCCACAGACGTCTTGGTTGACGTCTCGCATGGCGCTCCTGTGATGATCGCCGCGCACATGGTCGATTCGACGACTAACTGGGGTGCTGGTCTAACAAAAAAAATCTACTGCGCTCGAATTCGATTAAGTCATGTACTCTCTACCCCGCTGCGTTTAGCCCCCACACTACCCGCCGTAATATCGGCGGGTGTGCGTAAACGCATTTTCCACCTCGAAAAAAAATGGCTTCGATATAACGCGGGGCTATGCGCACGGATCGAGGAAAGTAAGGGCGGTGCGGACCTATTCGATGCGGCTTTTTGACCGAAAAAATGGCTTCGGTATTTTAAAAGGAAACAGAACGAAAATCAGGGCTTCTTCTAACGAGCACGTTCTGCGACATGTTCTTTACACTACAGTTGCCTGTAGAGAAGATCGTTGGCTTGCTGTAAGTAAAGCAATACACGCACCTGGATAGTTCTCCGCCTAGGTGACGTTCATCGGTTGCGGCGCGACGTTTCCATTGCGACACTTCATTGTCTGTGTTTTGCGCACATTAACTAAAGAAGTAGTCCCTACGATCGCGTACTGGTCTACTACGGCCAATGCGTGGTGCAGCAGCGGTGTAGATGAAAACCCCTGAGAAATTCTGAAACATGAAGATAAACCTTGCGGCGGGCGGCTCTTGACGTAAGCCTTGTAGATCGCCAACTGGGGCGGCAAACAAAAGAAGACGACTTATATGACCTCTTGGATCTGTATTATCATTGCCCCCAAGATAACCCACGGCGACCAGGCAGCTCCACCATTGATATCTTCGCATTCAGGGGTGCCAGCTCTGATATCGTCTTCAGAGGTTGGCCAACGGGCTCGGCTATGATGGGACTCAGGAAACACATTCCCGTCGCAGTCGCTCTGGCTGTCAATCCCGACGCTCTGGGCGCCAGGAGACAGGGCGTGTCTAAGGCCATCAACATCGGGCTACTCCGGGAAAAACTTTTGCGGTTCGATCCTGCAGTTCTAGTGGACCTCGATGTGGACGCTCTCTCCGCCATTCTTACCAGCCTCATAATCGATGCAGCTCTTCCCCATGGAGTCTGTTCGCGCAAATCACCGCCCTGGTTTGACAGAGACTGCTATCAAGCAAGGCATTACCTAATGCAGCTTCTGATGGCGTCTAGAGCATGCAACGTGATGAAGAACGCCTACAGCGCGTTTCGGCGAGACTACCGTCTCCTGCTGCAGATAAAGAAGGTGGCCTTCGCCGAACTACAGGAGCAACGACTGGTCCTACAGGCACAGGAGACTCCGTATTCCTACCTGAAGGGGCCGTTCAAGTTCACGAGCTGTCCCATCGCGCCCGTGAAACTTCGATCCTACTTCGAGCGTATGTTCACGAGTGCTTCCACCATCCCGGTCTCCATCCCCGCTACAACTCTTCCCGCAACCGCCTGGGAACAAGAGTTTGCGCGGTCTCTTGAGTCATCGTTCTCTGAGGACGAGGTCTCCAGCTCCATTCAGCATCTCAAGAACAACAAGGCGTTTGGCGCTGACCGCGTGAGAAACGAGCACCTAAAGGTGGCCACCTCGCTGGTCCCCCTCTGGACAATCCTCGTCAACAAATGCCTATCCCAAGGACGCATTCCTGAAACATGGAGGGAGTGCATTTTGAAGGTGATCCCCAAGGGTAAAGGCGACCTTCTCCTTGAGTCATCATGGAGAGGGATAGCAAAGAAAAGCTGTGTGTACAAGCTGTTGTCGTCTTTGCTGTACAGGCGACTGTCCTCGTACCTGGAAGTCAGAGGGGCGCTCCCACAAGAACAACACGGCTTCAGACGGCACAAGTCAACATCCACAGCATGCGGCGAACTTCTAGATGAGATAACTTCATCGTTGCAGAAAAAGCGGCGGCCACTGCACGCCGTCTTCGTGGACCTAAAGTCCGCGTTTGACGTGGCACCTAGGGACACCGTGTTGGAGAAACTCGCCCGCTTCGGCATCGGCCGACCACTGCTCTCCCTCCTGGCATCGATTCTCCAACCCAACTCTATCGCTCTGGATGATGGAGTCTGTGAGCATCCGCCATTCCTCCAGACCACGGGGTACCCCCAGGGGGACAACCTGAGTCCCCTGCTCTTTGCTGTTCTCCTAAGCGACCTGCCCGCCCTTGTCAAGGAGCTGTATCCCATGGTGGGCATTCTTCTATATGCGGACGACATCGTCATGTTTAGTCGCATCAGGCGGGACCTCCAGGCTTCCATCAGGGTGCTGGAGAAGTACTGCGACAACAACGGCATGTGTGTGAACGCGTCGAAGACCAAGGCTGTCAAGTTCAGGGCAGGAGGCGCCCTCGCCTCTCACGATCGTCTTCGACTACGCAACTCGCCCATTGAGTATGTGAGCAACTTCTGCTACCTGGGGGTGATCTTCTCCAGCAGGGGTGTGTGCTTTAGCAAGCATATCACCGAGCGCGTGTCAAAGAGCGTCGTGGCCATGGCGACGATCGGCGAGCCACAGAAGCTCTCACTGTCGACCGCCCTTCAACTCTTCCACCTCAAGGTATCTTCGGTTGCCTCCTATGGAATCGATGTCATCTGGGAGCACCTGTCGGCACATCAGCTGGACCAACTGGACAAGGTCAAAGCAACGTTCTTGAAGAGAGTCTTGGGCTTACCGCGGAACGCCCAGAACCGACTGGTGTATGCGTTGGCCGGGACAGGACCATACCTAGAGGACCTCGTGCCACGCTTCCAGCTCCGGCCCACACCTGCTCTTCAATCGTTCAGGACTACCTTCGCAGAGAAGATGCGCGAAATCCCCACGGATTTCTACCGAACTCGAGCCATGACATCCTCTGCTTGGAAGGAACCCCTGCAGAACCTCCGACATGTCATCACTCGATACGCTGTGCATGGCTTCCATCACCAGCTTTGTTCGCAAAGAGACTTTCACGAGCCGCAAGCAACCTGTATATGTAGACATTGCCTTCAGCATTGCCCCCGATATCATTTCGAGGGGTGCCAGAGCTTGGATAGCCTACGACGGTTGGCAAGGGAAAGTAACTAATTAACCATTGTTTTTAACCATTGTTTTTAAATCATATGACATGTAATATACCTTTTTGGTCAATAAATAAGAAATGATGATATTATCATTGAACTTGTGCAGCATGACAACCTTGCACTTCTGGCTAAGCACTCCTCCAAGTAAGGCAAAGTCCTGTGGCATCAGTCTTGTTAACGCGAGACGCCCTTTGCTGCTTAAATGCTGGCATCTCCTGCATCTTCGGTTTAGCCGGCTGCACGAACAATTCCATCGTGCTTTTGAAGCCTCTAGGCAAAATCAGAGTCAAATGCTATGAAACTGTGAGAAGTTAGGTCGTTTTCTTCTTTCAACAGATGATCGTCACCCATATAGAGCTTGATGCAGAGTTTACGTATTGCAAGTATGGATTGTCACATTTCTAGTTTATTTTTATTTGAATCATTCGCGATTCAAAAACCGAACGGAATACTTTCTTGGTTGGACCGGAAGTGCCTTTTTACCCGCTTGACGGCATATATACTGGTACCATTTTCGGCTTTATAACACGTTTAACTGCATTCATTCATCAAGCCGAAGTATTAGTTGAAATTTTGTTATTTATGGTTATCACTACTGTCCTTTACCAGTCAACTCGGTGAAAATAATACACAAAAAATAGAACCTTTGCTTTATACGATGTCGAATGCAGAACGTTTTACGAACGTGCGTTCGTATCCCTAAGGGGCGTTTAATTTACTCATTGTTTAAATACGGAGCAGCAAGAAGGAATGATAATCTACGCCAAACTATATATATATTGCCCTGCGTTGTAGGAACTGGACGAACTAAACGTCGCACAAGACGTGCGTGCGCGAGTTGCTCGCTACCCTGGATTCGCAGAACCGCATCTCGCTCGAGATGACGTGGCTTTGAACGAACTTCTCCGCCTGATGGCGAGTTGCCGAAGGAAATGCCGTCACATGTCCGATGAAGTCATGTCGCTGACAGTGGTAGCCGCGAGGAGCTGGTGCGGACCATGCAATGGCGCGGCCACTCGATTCGGTCGAACAAGAATGGCTGCCACACAAGATTTGCATTGCACAGCAAATAGCAGAGGCAGTAACCTATCCTGTTCCTCAATGGGAGACGACTTGAAGTTGACCTAGATGCTAAAATCGTGTGTATTAGCTCCATGATGAGACTCTCCGCGTAAATTGCTTTAGCCGAATGCGAATTAGCGAAATGTTTCACAAATGAT
The DNA here is from genome assembly GCA_003439945.1 of Dermanyssus gallinae. Taxonomy (NCBI): domain Eukaryota; kingdom Metazoa; phylum Arthropoda; class Arachnida; order Mesostigmata; family Dermanyssidae; genus Dermanyssus; species Dermanyssus gallinae. The sequence goes on from QVRM01002793.1 coordinate 201,935, forward strand.
TGCTGCGGGTGTACTTTTCGTCAGACTGCAACTAGCGAACGTTTGAAAAAAGGGGCACAGTAAGTAGCACAAGTGTGTTGCTATTCTCAATCAGAATATTGCTGAAGACTCTCCGTGGATCTCCGTGGTGCTCTTAAAGTCTGTCTGATTGGCACCAGACGACCAAACGGTTCGATACCAGGGACATTTGCCTAACGACATCTCGCAACTACAAAAGTAGTTGCGTATAGACTATATGTGAAGTTTCGACCCGTTGGCGTCAAACGATGATAGCGTGAGGGGTAGGCAGACAGTCAGGTGGACTAAGCATCTAGTTACAAAACAGAATGCCCCGCATGTATAACGCATTTTCACGTGAAAAGTGCCGGACATCACTCACCTCTCGAGGCATTCGAGCTTGCATTGCTCGACCTGCCCAGTATCAATACGAGTGTCACAGATTGTGCGAGCACGCCATAGACTAGAGCAGGCAGCGTCAGCACCGGAAGTTAGATCGACGTATATACAGCTACGAGCAGACAATAATGGCGCAATGGAGAGCGCAAAAAGTATAGTAAGTGGGCGTTGCGTCGTATCGAGTTGATACCTCCCCCGATTGTTTGAAGTACTTGCACATGTCACAATTCCCGGTCGGTTGGGAGGATGGGGTGATGACTGGTTGTTAGTAGGTTGGAGACCCACACTACCGGCCCACACCTGCAGATGCGTTTCGTGCAGTGGCGTCCGCATGTGCAGGCCGCATTTTCCAGTTGTTTAAAAACGCGTTTCCACTGAATGCACAGTATCTAGCGAACAGGAAGATGATGAAGCTCTCCTCTATTTTAGAAGCTACACGAAAGTACAGATGGTTTTAATTTGTTCTTTGAACATAAATAACTATGCACCTGATAAACTAGATAACTATGTTTTCTTGTTAGCGACAAGTGTACACCTACAGGGCTTAGCATAAGAAGACGCTAATGAAGAACTTTTTGGGTAGAAGTACAAATAAAAAATGGGCACTGAATAGAATGACGTTCGAATGGTTGCCATGGCTTATCTTCTGTCTTAGTGTTTTTAATTACATTATTTTTGACATCTTTCTGTTTACTTAAACTAAGTATGAAGTACCTCTGTAGTGTGCCGCCATACTTTAAAAAGTTTGAGGTGGTGTATTAACCGCTTTCGCCCATAGTCAGGTATCAGACTTATACTCGTATGTCGCTTTTTTCAGTACTTAATATAACTTCGCAGGAGTGCATATTGAGACATAGACCCTTAAAAGACCAGTTACAACTCGTGGCGGGAAATTATTAATTCAACTGCCATTTTTTGTATGCAGATACACGTATGAATAAGTACAGGAAGATCAGCGGTACAACTCTGAGGCAAAATATGCGGATGAAACGTGGGATTGGTCCACTGTACCTCATAGCTGGTTCAGTGCAATAGCGTTTCACCCTACTAAAGCCTGGCATAGCAATAATGACCAGGGTACGCCATGCAGGGCTAAAGAGGGTAGAGGGGAAAAATACTAAATTGCCCAGATCAATCAATTTATCAAAGTTACCCTCCTATATATATATATATATATATATATATCTCAGATGAGTGTTTACAGATGACAGGAGTGGGATGTCATTGTCCATATTCGGCTTCTGCTCAATTATTATTTGGATAACAAATGGCGAAGCAATCGGTCAACATCTGAAAGGGCCTCAAACGTGTTTTATAGCTTGTTGTCGCTTTTCAAATCGCGGCTTAAATACGAAAACAGTTCAATGACAAAAAACAATATATATATATATATATATATATATATATATATATATATATATATATATATATATATATACAAGCTTCCTAAAACATAAGGATTTACTCGTAAAATGCATGATGCACTCCTTGCGTCGTTTTTGGTCCGTCGGTAGAGGGGGATTCACAAAGTAACTTAGTAATACTAAGGGGCAGTCGTCCACTTTGCTTCTTGTCGGGAGTGGCCGCAGTACTTTCATCCCACTTCCCCTGGCTAGTTTAGGTTGCCATTCAGGCGAGTTTAGTTTGCCATTCGAGCTCGCCTTTGTGCGGCGGTTATTTTTGCTTTCGAGACAAATCCTGCAAATTTCCTTACCATAGGCCAAGGCTTTTGGCTCCTAAAGGGCGCCTCTACAAGGGCTTGGCATGTTAGGAGACTTCCCAGCCTTAGGTTCGAAGAGAGTAGCTCTCGTTCAGTGCTAAAAAAGGCACAGCGTTCGTAACAGTGTAGTACGTCGTCAACTTTTCCTGAGTTGCACATAAGGGGGAGTTAGATTTGCAAATGCGGTGTATGTAGTCCGAAAGCAGCCACCGTGGCCCTTTAGCAGTTGGGCGAGTGTGTACGTAAATAGTAAACCTTGCTTAAGGCTACATCATTTTTTAAGATCAGGAAGAATTGATTTTGCCCAGTATCGCGGGTGGCTTGGCTTAATTGCTTTCTATTGCTGGTTCGACATGTTTAGGGCATCGGTTCTGCTGATTCGTAGTCCCTCCGTCGCGTGGTTGTCAAAGCGCACCTTGGAGCTAGTTCTTTGCCCCTTAGGTCTCACGGAATTTGTCCAGAAAGGATTTGGGTGGCTGCTGCGGACTCCGTGCGATTTATTACTGCGGTGCTGAGCGCCTTAGCTCTTTGCGTCTTGTTGAAAAAGCGGCATGTTGTAGTCGTAGCGTCCCTGGTAGTTCCGCTCCCACAGTGGTGCAACAACTCAAAAATGTATTAAAATGACATTTAAGTGTTACAGCGAGATGTAATGTGGTGCAACACAATTACGCTATATTGACTACTGAGAATAATGACCATTTTTCGTTGTAATCTTGAGTTCTTCTCTTTCTTTGCATACCGCACATGAGGTGTTTCTGTTATCCAGGATTACGCTTAGTTACTTAGCCATATATGTGTGTGTGTGTGGGTGTTACTGGGTGCCTTTTGAGGCCTAAGTTTAGATTTGATAGGGAGCGTTTTAGGCTGTTTAAAATAACTTCTTTATTTTTTTGTGGAGCCAATTAAAGGCCTAGCATGTAAAGGCGTTAAGAAGGCGGCGAAGGTGTTGGGATCACGCGGATGCTTTCTTCAAGTAGATCCTTATCACGGACGGTGCCGGTCAATGCCTGTAAATCTTTTTCGTAAACGAAATAGACTCCCGAGAAGTGTAAAAGTCTATGTAGTCCATCATATCAGGTCATATTGCCTAGGGTACAACTTAACAAGTGCTTTATTTATGGCGTCTCATAAAAGCGTGTTAAAGCGTCTTTGACATCTATGATGATGGCCGGAGATCACGGCCGCTTTTCTCTGTGCTTCACGTATGTTTTGCACTTTGTTGATGGCTGAGTGTGTAGAATGTCGAGCTCGTAAGCCGTGCTGGCTTTCCGACAACGCCTCCTTATCATCTAGCTCTGATACTAATCGTCCGTTGACCGCGTGATCCGATAAGCCAATCGGACTAATTTTACTTTATTAGTTATTAGCAATGAATAATACATTCGATACAATTCACGAATTGTACGCTGAAACTTAAAACTTTATGATCACGCTAACACAAAAGAGGAGCGTACGATATTAGACAGTGCTATCAACGAGGTAGCACAATGGTGTAAAAACAATGATATATATATATATATATATATATATATATATATATCTTCTAAAGTGCACCGCAATTTGTCTTTTAAAAAAACCACACGAACATAGATCCGGAATTAGCGCTGTAATACACTTGTATCACCACTTTTTCTAGTCTTCGAGCTCTTTCTTACTGCGTCTCTCAAAAAACTTTCTGGGCTGACTCTCAGATTTAACGTCCATGGGACTGTTTTTTGCATTGCTTCACAAACAGACCCCCATAAATGCAAATGTGCAACGATGGATTCAAACCCGTACACCGATGTGTCTCCTCCGATCGCCAGGCGCAGACGAATGCACCCACCACGCCACCGGGCTCGACTTATACGTCTTTCAGAATGGAGTTAAGTTGCTTCTGTGCTTTTGTTCGTCTCCTTTGAAGTCTTGTAACATCTTCCTCTAATTTTTACCGTGTTGTTGTAATAAAGGACCTAAATGTTATTTCTCCCAGAGTTCAAACCACTTGCGCCAGACGTTCTTACGTAATCTTCTTAAACGCCAGACGTTCTTACGTATTTCTTATTGACCGTAAAACCAAGCGACAATAGCCTGTCGAAGATTATTGCCTTGCAGTAAAAAAAGTCAAAAAAACATTGGTGTTGGATCTACTCTGTCTGATTTTTTTCGATCTCGATATTCGATTTTGGAAGCACCACTGGGTTGGGCTTTTGTCTCAATGTCGTTACCACATACGCATGACTTGTCCCCTGTAATCACTCAATGAAGCAGGGGTCTTCTGCTCGTATAGTGGAAGGATAATAATAAGATAATAAGAATAATGAAGTATCGGTTTGATGGTGGTTACTTCGAGCTCGTATGTTTTCTAGATGCGGCGGGTGAGGCCTTCAGAGCCAAGGGTAGTAAGCTTAAGGTAAGATGGACACCCTGCACAGTCACGAAGTGACTAAGCCTACCCAGGCGCTGCTTTAACTGCCATACGTGTGAGCGTATCACTAAAACTATACATAAGATCTGATTGAACGAAAGACGTGCCATTGTTGCGGCGAAAGTGAAAGATAAAAAAAAGTTCGAGAAAAGCCGCATGATTGCAGCGGCGCTGAGACAACCCTCAGCGTGTACTTTCGAGTCAAGGAGGAGCCGAAAAGCAGAACAATGAGATTTCTTTAGATTAACATGAACAGGTGCAGATCCGCCTAAGACCTACCTAGCGCTAGCAAAAGACCGGCAATTTGCTGTTAGATGAAGAAAGCGACACTGTAATCTGGTTTGTAAACCGACAGAGTATTATTAAAACACACGAAATGCTATCGCGACGAAGGGTATGGATTGAGGTGGCTGATCGTATGTTTATTTTCAGCTGCTAGACGTCATTGAATAACATCGTAGAAGGCTTTCTCCGGGGAAATTACAACTGGACGAAGTCATATATTCTTATATCCTAGTTAGAGGGGAGAGTAAAACAGAAGCAGAAGAGGCAGAGAATTAGCAGAATGAATGTATAAGAGGCAACTGATTGTTGTAAATGAAGACCACGTACCTTCCATCACCAGAGACCGACGGAAAAGTAAATGGAGTGGCTCATAAAGGTCTTTCTCCAGGGGTGCCCAGTCATACCAGCAGAAATGCGCACTTGAAGAATGACACAGCGTCAAGTTCAGATAGTGTCTCCTCCAAACGAAGCTATTAAGGCCCGCGCAAAGGAACGGCCGAAGCTGATTCAGAGAGCAGCGTAAACATTGCTTTCAAAGGGACACTGCCTAACAGCTTGAATACGGCAAGAGACACCGTTGTGTTATCACCAAAACCAGATGAATCGCCGACAATCCGAGACCGAACGGGGTTTATCGGCATACCTTAGGCGAGTAGCGGCTGACCATATGAACGAACGGTATATAGGTAAAAACCGAAAAATCTCCCTTTGACCCAATCTTCTGAAACGCCGCATATAATGGTGCTTTAGAGCTGAAAGATCTCCCTGAAGGGTAACAACTATTGCTTATGCGGACGACCTAACGCTGGTAACGACCGCACGGAACGAGGAAACGCTTGAACACAAGACTAGTAAAGCTCTGGAGAAGGTTAAGGGTTGGATAGAAGAGAATAAATGACGGAACAAATGACGCAGACAATTCTCTTGTAAGAAAACAATCTGGTAAATTGTGATACGACTGAGAGGGAAGGAAGTGGCAAGAACAGAGCGACAAATAAAATGCTCATATCTGATTGTGATGCTGAACTCCATGTCAGGACCTATGCCTACGCCATATTCGAAAGGCCGATTTACCTGACTGCCTAGCGTGTGACAGTGGAGAGGGAGAGAAATGATACATGACGGCACAACACACGGCGTTCATACGCCAAGGCTTCAATGAAGCAAGAAACGAGTTATAAGTAAAGATAGTAAGGTAGCCGTCTTTCCCGCAGAGCATGGTAAATGTAATACTCGAATCTGAAAATAGATGGATGCAAGTAAAACACTTGTCACAAGTGCCGAGTCCCACATTACCAAGCAAAGTCGGTTCAGTGTATTAGTAAGGGCATTTTCTCTTCTAAAAAAAAGACTAGCAGCCTAAACGTAATGATTGTGGCAGTGGGCCCGAAGAGGACAGGATATTGGGTCTATGCATGAAATGGCGAAATGTGGCCTTGGTCATCGCTCTAGCCTCCGGGTATTTGCTAGCTTCCGATTAGATTCCCCTTTCTGCCTAATTCGGATAACAGGTTTATCACGCTGGTGTGCTCGTGTGCCCACCCTTTCTCCCTGCCCATCGAAACTCTTCCTGTGCTCCACGCGTTGGGCTTCGTCGTCTTCGTGTACAGGATATTCCTTCTGCTCTGTAGTGTCGTCCTGGCAACGCTTGGATGAGTGCGAGAGAGACTAGCTCGTTGAAGTCTTCCATTCCATATTGACCCTACGGGCAGACAACTGAGTGAGTGGATTTTTTCGTCGGGATCCCAGCCTAAGTGTGCCCCGCACACTGATCTAGATTCGACTGGGAGCGAACTCTCCTTCGAGGCGTCGCGTAATGATTTCAACACGGTCGGCCCGCAATTTAAGTTAGGGTGTCTACAAGCCAAAGAAAGTTAGGACGAAAAAGTGGAATTTGTTCAACATTGATATCAGTACAGCTAGCTCGAAAACGCAGGCGTATAATCTGAAATTGAAATTGCATTAAGCGGTACACAGGAGATTTTAAATGACACCTGGGCCGCAGTGAAGAGGTGCAACGCTCTGTTATGAAGCTTGTTTTGAGGGGTGCAGCAGTTGGGCTATAATAGCGTCTGTGGACTGCAAGACGGTTGAAAAGTCCCGATGCATACAAACGCAGTTGTTAACCAAAATCGATCTCAGACAAAGTCAGAAGAAGAATTCGACTAGACCCGTGCTCATTACGAGTATTACGCGTTAAATTCGCCTTGGCAAACTAACTTCTTCGAGAGTCGATTGCATTTGTGAGCTTGCCGCTTATTACAATGCAACTACATCCATAACTCGACGTCCTGGCTCACAATATAATAATGTGCCTCTAGCAGTGCCTACTTGGTCGACAGACGTATAGCAGGGCAGTTTTTGCGGCAACCCCAACACATAATATATGCTACTGTAATCGGTATGTAAGTGGTTTGGGGGTTGACTTTTCTGATACCTGTTAGTCATACGATTATATCTTTACACAAACGTTAAATGCTGTCCGGCAAGCGGTGGCACGTCAAACAATTCGTCGTCGTGTATCGCTCGGGCGAATACGATGCCCCTCTTAGCAGGCGTTGTGTTGCGAAGCGCGATACGACGAAGGTTGAACGTGTTGTGGTGTCGTAGGTGTCATTACTGCTCGGCATGGCTACTGTCGTGGGGCATATTCCTTTACTCGTAACCCCGTTACTGCTTGCCACTTAGAGACCGCGAGCGTGAACCGTTCTTCGCGGTATGTATGGGCCGCATAAGCCATTATGGCGGCCTGCCAGTTTACTTGATACTAATCGCTCCAAGACTAAAGTCAAGTTCACATTAGTGGTGCGTTACGTTGCTGCCGACGCCGCTCAAATTCACGCTCGTTCTCGGCAAAAAATTCTCATCTAAATTTAGGATATATATATATATATATCATACCTACATGCTGTTAAACAATCAGGAAGATTGTTTTTAATTTTGGATCATATCATCTTCCCATAACGGGCTTGGAATTCCCTTATAGCATATCTTCAATTTATCTAGAGCCAGACAAGTTGAAGTATGCAAGGTTTCCCCCACCGGTCCTTGGGACAGCTGACGCTCAGCTGTATGGTTTATCACCTGTTCCAAATGAGCTTCGCGCAAATAAAATTCGATCAACAACAGGGACCGAACCGGTGACAACCCGCTAGATGTACGGTACGGACAATATTCTTGTGCTGCGGAGTACCCAGAAAGCAATGTTAGGATCTACTTGGACGTAGATATTCCATCCGAAGGGAAACAATAACCCTAATAAATAATAAATAATGAGGCAAATATATACTAACATAAGTCTATACACTTAAATGTATCGTCTCGAACCTGGTTTTTGTTCTGACGTTTAGGGGAATCGGTTGTCTATATTGTGCTAGATGTGACACACCGGTGTATTCTACCGGCGAGGAAGTTTTTGTTTGCAGAAGGAGTGGCGGAAAGTTTTCAAGGCACTCGGCTCTGAGCGACGTAATACATCGGACAATGCAGTCGGCCCACATCTCTGCAGTTAAAGACTTGGCTGTGCAGCTGTCATCAAACAGGAAACTGCGACCAAATGGCCTGACTTGTAGTTCTATAGAGTGAAGCCCGCTGCCTCGTATACAACGTCACCATGTCTTGGACGTTGGCCGCATCGTACGCTATGTCGTACCAGCCGGGAGGTCGGAACAGCTGCTCGTCTTGCAAAGGATCGCAAGCTGGCTGAATATCGCAAACGGGAGCAACATTTCGTCGTTCAACTAGTCGCTTTCGCGAGCGACATTCGGTTCATTAGGAAAAGCCACGGCGAGTTGTCTGTCAGAGCTAGGCACCAGAGTTGCTGTGACGACCGGTGATAGAAAGACATAGCAGTTTCGGTTCCAGAGAATATTGGTTGACACAGAAATTCAACGCGAAAACGCTAAGTCGATCATTGGCCTCGAGCAAGGGATAAACCGTAGCCGAGTCGGCGCTGGTGGAAATGCATGTGTAACTGCATAACAAACTTTTACAAATATGTAGTTATTCATGAAAAAGTAGATTTAAATTCCAATAATACTTTACATAATTTTGTGTCATAAAATGCATTAAGACTGCTTATTCGACAAGGTACTATAGCTACCGTATGCGTATGCCTGTTAAGTGGGCCACCAGGAACACGAGGCGGTCGTGAGGTGAGTGACCTAGCTGGCAGGCACAAAGAAACAAGTTTTTTTTCGAACTGTGGAAAGTTGAGCGAGAGTGCCAGCAGCAAGTTACTCTACATAGTCGTTGAACACGCATCAACCCCCAAAAAAGTTTTATGCACATTGTGAATGTATTGCGTTGCACGCGCAAGTGGAACGCGTAATGCAGACAATTCACGGGAATATCGACAATGGAAGAAGAAATCATCAGCCACGCCGACCGACCGGGAAGAAGAAAATCATCCCCGCAGGTAGTGGTGTGTTGGTAGTGACCCCTGTGTTGTGACGAGACGAATTTCGAGCTCCTCTAAGGCGAAGCGCGAGGATTCTCGTCGTCTGGCAGCCCCAATCGCTCACCGTTTACCTAGAATCAAAAGCACTTTCTTCAATAAGGTTGTTCTTTTTTTACTTCTAGACCATCCTCCGTCCAACTAGCTGGGTTGGAACTCACCGTGTGGTACATATTCAATGTACCCAAGGGCCGAACATGCTGAGATCTCTATCGGGTTGCCCAAACAGTTCATGTGACAGCATGGCCGCTGACTCCGAGCGGCTCATGATTTGCGGATCATCTATTCTCAGAGAGCATCGCTCAAAGAAAATTCGATCAACGCCAGGTATCGAACCGGCGACACCCCAAAATAGGTGACAACTATGACTAGCGCACTATCCGCCCCTAGACCACGTCGCCACCACTCTTTCACTCGGCACCAGTCAGCATGCATCGACATCGGAACGACGTGACTCATGGCACGAAGTGAAGTAGTAGTGGACGACTGGAACGGAACAGATTTACAGCGGAAAGCGTCATCGACGCTCGGAACGACGTCAACGAACCAACGAAGGAAGGAACGATTCTGTTCGTTTGCTATCATGTTTGCATCATTATATATACGTGCACGTAGACGTACGCGTACGATCGTTGGTTATCGGTGTTGTTATCGTTGCCGCCGTAGGTGACGCCGTCGTCGTCGTCGTCTTCGTCGTACGGCGATTCATAGCTTTCGCCGTTTGGGCTATTGCTGTGCTTGTGTTGTTTTACGACCTACGCACCCACCCAGCCGTCCGCTCGTTCGACCGTCCGTCCGTTCGCCAACATAGATAGGCAGTCTAGAGCAACAGGCTAGGCGGCGGTAAAGCGGGGCCGGTAAAGCGAAGCGTGCCTGCGTGCCAGGTCGGGTTAAGCTGGGTTGCTAGGTCACTTTCTCGCCCCTTTCTCGGGTCACGCACACACACAGGTACAGCGCGCTCGTGCCCGAGAGGGCGCTGCTGCCCACTCGCACGTAAGTCGCTCTCTGGACCAGGGGCTGTGCGTACGTGGTACGGGGGTTGGTTTTCTTCAGATGGCCACGATGTTGTTGCACGCTCGAACTGACCGGCCCCTACAGCTGTTGCCATTGCCACAGTGGGGTGACTGTTGCGGCTGTTATTCGTCGAGGAGTGAGTGCTGTTGTTGTTGCTGCTGCTGCTGTTGTTGTTGTTGCTGCTGCTGCTGTTGTTGTTGTTGTTGTTGTTGTTGTTGTTGTTGTTGCCGCCGCCGTCACCACCACCGCCGCTCATCAGCTTATCATAGACGAGATGTCATTCAATGCGAGACGAGTTCTGCTCGTGAGTTTCGGCACATAGCTTTCTTTATGCTCGCTGCTTCGCTTAGCTCGACCCACGAGCTACCGTTCTGTGTTTTACCGGCTCGCTGTCGCTCGCTCTATCGCTCTCACCCTCGTTAATCACTGTGCACTCTCTTAGTCTTTTCTTCAGCTGTACTTCGCCACCTTACACCGTTGACCGCCATCATGACGGGGGGGGGGGGGCATCTACGGTATTCCTCGGTGATAGTCCCTATTCCCCTCTTCGTAGCCTTCGCTTTCCACCAACGTCTCTTTCTTCTTAGCGTGCTAAATAAGTAGCTTAGCGTGTCTCTCTTGATCAATCCTAATATCTCTCTGTCCTTCCTTGTTTCGGCAAGTGCAGCAGAAAAATACCTACTGTTCACAGGTACATAAGTTGTTTTGTTGCCAACCTACCTCTCAAGAAACTGATGTCAATGATGTTGGCCACGGCGGGCAGTGACACCAGTTAGGACAACAACGTCGGGACGACGTTGGCCACCACGACGTCTAGATGGCCGGTGTATAGTTGTGGTGTGTAGGCGCTGTGTCTGTGAGAATGTGTCGAGCTGAGTTTGAAGTAGACTCTGTCTCTTCTAAGCTGCTCAGCTTAGAGGCGACAGACAAGCTGCCTTGGAGCTGCCGAACGCGGAGAGTGCAGGATGGCTTCTCTGCTCTCACCGGGGGGGGGGGGGGGCTGCTTCAAATATGGAAACCGTTGTTCTGCCCGCACATACGTACGCCCACATACACACCGACAGGTACGCAGCACCAGACGGTGATGCTAAGAGGGCACGAGGAAGCGTCTGTCTGCTAAGCGGGTGTAGGAAGAGAAGGCGAGGAGGACAAGGAGTTAGTAGACTGCAAAAGCTGTTTCCTTGGGAGAAGGTTAGCCTACGGCTGGCGGCACTACTGCTACTAACCAGCATCGACAATTTAGTATAGCGCTAGCTATTCGTTGTCATGATACGACCCTTCGATATGGTCAGATGGCGTGTGTGACAGCGGACGGAGCCCGGAGCGAGCAAGGGCACAAGGCGCCGCTGGAATCAGGCCGCTGTTGCCGTTGGTGACAATTTATGACAAGGATGGAGTAGTGGTGACGTTGTTGTTGTTGATGGTGATCACCATCATCATCACGTGGCGGGGGTAACGATGATGATGATGATGGTAGTGGTCGCGAATAGGTCGTGACATAGGAGATCCCCGTGCTGACACGAGGAGGAAGAGAAGGAGGACAGCCACAGCGCGTGGGCAAGACACGATACCAGCTTTTTCTGTCACATGCTCACACGCATGTGACTTACCTACTTACTAACTTACAGATGTCATAGAGGCTACGTATCTACGCGCACTAGCAGACACACATTCCACCCAACATGGTATATACATACATGCAGCCTGTCCGACAACTACTCCGACACCTACGTAGACGCAACCAACAATGCGCACTAATACGGAAGTACATACAAAAAATATACAGATTAGAGCCTGTCATTCTTGTTCTTTTCTCAAAAGTTAGTAATATCTGCGCGAAGACTGACAAAACTATAAGCCCAACGCGGCCCGAGGACAATGCATTCACCCAACCAGCCGCGTTGAACCTACTTCTCTCTGACTCTTTCGGAGGTGAACTACCTCCGCCTGTTCCTTCCCCCCCCCCATTTTTGTCAGCTCGGCGCTCAGTGCTGTGTAGTCCTCCAAGCAGCAGTAGTAGTAGTAGTAGTAGTGGTCGTTATCTTAGTTGACACCAGTTACATCGTTACCTGCCCTACCAGCCGTTGAAGCGGACGTAGCAGCGACTGTGCCGACCGGCCCACGCAATGCGGACAGCAGCAATAGCAGCAGCAGGGGCGACGTGACCGTGCCCGGCGAGGTAAAGATGACGATGATGTTCACAATAATCGTGATGATGATGATTATGGATGGGCCTTTGGGCGGGTGGCTGCGCGAGTGTGCAAGGAAGTGTTGCACCGGGGGGATGAAAGAGGTGCGCAGTGGTGTTGCGCTTAGGTATGGGGAGGGGGGATGGGTCGGTGGTTGAACGGCCAGGAACGGTAAGGGGACGACCTACCTGTTGTGTGTTCATTGTTAGGTGTTAGATCAGGGTCGTCGTAGCTGTACAGCTAACACCGACAAGCCAAGCCCAGACATCCGTAAGCGACGATGGATGGGCAGCTCCAGCAGCAGCAACGGCACACAGACGGTTGAGCTAGTGGTGGTAGTCGAAGCCGAGGTCCTGGTAGGTAGGCGTGGAAGCAGCAGACAGTAGCAAAGAACCGCAGAACTCGCTAGAGCTTCTACCAGGAAGGAAGCTTGGCACAATGCGTCGGGTTCATCAACGCCCAGGCGCTGTCGTTTTTTGCCGACCCGCTTCCTTCGGGTGGCGCAGGCAAGTAGGCGCGCGAAGAGGTCGCCGCCGCCCAGGCGACCGACAATAGGCCCAACGTGGCGCTTGCCATCACTTAGCTCGCCTGCTTTTAGCCCTGCACAGTCAGAGGCGGGAAATTGCGGTAGGAGGGCTTAGTCGGTAGACTTAATTTTATTCCGTCCTTTAAACTATGTCTCCTGCAGAAAGCGAGACAGGGGGAGCGGCGGGGGGGGGGGGGGGGGCGGCGACGAGGCCGTGAAACAAAGATGATAATCTAGAAAGCGGGATAACAGTGATGAAATGGAAGAGCAACGACTTGAAAACGACAAGCAATGATCGAGCTTTAAGAGGGCTCCCGGGTGGGCGGACCTGCAGACGGCGAAGGGCAGGCCGGGGGGTCAAGTGAAGGCAGTGGTCGTGTTAATAGAGCACACACGACTTTTGTCACCTAGTGCAGCTGCTACAGTTCAGATGGTACAGTTAGACGTACAGGGATGCCCTAAAGCTGTTGCTGCTATATACAAAAAGAGAAGAACGCAACAAGCAGGAGCAGTCTGTGGGACAACGAAAGCTTTCTGTAGAGAGTACAGTGCTGTATACAACGAATATTCGAATATTTAAAGATTATTAAACTATGATTACCATCTTGATGTTGTAGTCTTTATGACTAGATAGATTAAACGCGCGAGTTCAACACTCAACGTATTTAAAGGCCATATATTAATTGGTGTGAGCCCTATTCCTATCGATCTATTCCTATTAGCAGAATGGAGTCGTATCATTGAGGGTCGCAGAACAGTTATCGACTTACAAATTATGCGACGTTTTAACCTATTGTAGACAACGCGATTATACAGATATGACTTATCTGTTTTTCTAAGCTGCTGGTGGTAGATCTACGGTAGTTTTGCACTGTTAGCGAAGGTCGGCGACCTACTGCGTATTTTTTTCACCACAGATCCTTGTGGCAGCGTAGAATGACTAATGCAAACGTACTGCAGTAACAACGACCTTTAGATTAACGTCGAGAAATCGAGCACGCTTAGAGCGTTTTTAACCTGAATGTTGCTTCGGTAACGGCTTACGATCAGGTCATATAGAGCACACCTTAGCCCATCACAGCTGGATAAACTAGATATGGTAATGTCCGCGTTTATCAAGCTAGCCACTGGGTAACCACGGAACGGCAAAAACCGGCTAGCTTATCTCATGGCCTCTACTAGAACGCGTGTATAAGATATAGTACTACATTTAGCCTCCCGGAAACCTCCACAAATGGTCATGCAAACCTGGCAGAGACCACTAGAACCCTACTACCGGTATCTTGTGACTCGCTATTTGCTTCGTGGATTCCACCATAAACTCTGGCATAGAAGAGACTTCCACGATCGTGACTGTTAGTTGTGTGTGCCGTTTACGCGTAGGCCCTATCTACCATCTCGATACCTACAAGAGCGCTATTTCTCTTACGCAGTTAGCTCGATTATAATATGATATTTATTAAAAAAATTATATATATTTATATATATATATATATATATATATATATATATATATATATATATATATATATATATATATAAAGAAAAATCTAAAAATAAATAATGATGAATAACTAACCACAGAATCCAAGTGTGCTACCGAAGTATGTCATATTTTTTTAATGCGTTTATTTATACACGCCTGATGTGTCCGAACACAAGACACAGATCTTCACACTTAGAATCACACACCTGCGGTCGAACACACCTAGAGCCATCTTAGTAATGCGCCTAGCTATCCAGGCCACACCGCCACTTGTCCATCAGTAGGTGACTCGCCCTTTCGCTCCAGGCCCAATACCGGGCTGAAGTGTGTACTGTCGTTCATGCACCACGTGTGGAAGCAACAACAACAACAACAGCCCTAAGAACAACAGCAAAAAAACGAAAACAATAGCACTGAGAACGACGGCAAAAACAACAATAGTAATTCGCACAGCGCTGCAAGTAGGTGCCTGCGTTTGGGTAGGGCCTCATCAGATGTGTCAGCACTTGGCTGACAAGAAAGGTACGTCATGTTAACCCTGTGTACTTTACTGATACGTTGAAGCGGTGTTGGGGGTGCTTGGGCAAACTTGGCAAATTAGCGGCGAAGACAATGGTTAGGTACGTGCAGGGGATCAGGTTAGTGGAGAACAATAGCATCGGTAGCGATGCCAACAGACAACGAGCGCAACCTTTGGACCGCTAGGTGGGGGCGGGGGGCGTCGTTTTCACGAAGTTGCGTAGACAGATAGGTACACAAGTTGGCAACCTTCTTCGTTAGTTGACTGCTCGCTCTACGACGGGCATAGACAGAGCGCAGACCGCGGTTGTACGTGCGTGCCGTCTTGTCTTAATTATCAATCAAGGTGTGATTAACTAAGCATTATCATCAACGAGGTAACACAATCAGAAGGCAGGTTGTCCTGAACATCGAGACGAAGCTAACTTTGGGAATCAACATGATGCTTGTTTACTTGAAAAACTTATCAAGTAAATGCGGCTTTGTATGCTTTTAGTGAAAGTTCACACCCAAATCTCTCCACCATACCGGACACAGTGGCATTTCCAAGACACCAACCCCAGTGCCGCCTAATCGCCTTGCGGTGAAATTCCAGCTAAAGACCTCGTCCTTCAATACTAGTTCTGAGAAAGGGATAAGCTACTATAGCTCAGCTTGTAAAGGAATCGGAATTGTTCTCGCTTGCAAACACTGATACACTAACTTAGAGCGCACGTTGTAGCTGCTTAAATTATCGATGAGAAATGACGAAAGCCTATAGACCTTGACAAACGCTGGTTGACGCGCACACTTCGTTATATTTAACTGACTGCAAGTTTTGCAAAGATTGAACAAGTTTATTTAGCGCGTCAATACTAAGCTGGAACATATTATCAAATGCCATTCTTCCTATCATCACTTGGCTAAATGCCTATGATACGCAAAGTCTTACGCTTGCGGCTTACGGCAGAATGTCTGAATTCTAGAGGTAGCCAAAGCCCTCGAAAGACTCCGTATGCCAGTACGGGTTTAAGAGTGAAAAATGGAGTGAGACCTTTATTAATTTTAAATCTGTTCATGTAACATTATCGCGAATTCTTTATAAACATTACGATAACAAGTTTATAATGTTACACAACTGTAACATTGTTTAACATGCAATAAAATGATAATAATAATAATAATAATAATAATAATATTTGTTTTTTTGAACAAGGGTTTATTTTATCAATATGTACTGATAATAATAATAATAATAATAATAATAATAATAATAATAATAATAATATAATAATAATAATAATAATAATAATAATAAGAAGAAGAACAAGAAGATGAAAAACGATCATACATCATCGCTGCTATTGTATTCATGACGATCGCAATACGTCTAGCGCAAGCACTCTCCTGCGCTAGACATATGTGTTCCAGCTTTGAGAATTAAAGATGGTTAGATCGCCGAGCCAATGTCTATCGTATCGGATCATTTATATTTAAAAGGTCTCCATAAAATTGAGAAAACACTTTAAAAATTTGCCACAAAATGTCTTGTAGCATCTTGTAGTATAAACAAATGGTTTCAGCGTTTTACCGCTTTATAGGAATTATTGTCACGTGAGTCAACGATACATCTGCTCGTTGATTACAAAGCTGAACACCATTCATACACGTCACGAGTTTCTAGTCAACGTGTGTCTACACACAATATTTCCTTCCTTTGACAATGATGCTTGGATGTATCAGTGCAAAACCGTACACGGGCATTAGCCTTACGGAAAAACAAATGAAGTTATGGTCATCGCACATGTTATTAATAAAACGCACTTATATTTAAAAAAAAAGCTTCTTACACCGTTATCCCAGTCACTTAGGGTTTACTAACAGCAAACTATCTTGTTTCCACTTGCTTACGTGTCTACTTACTTCACGTGGCGTATAATTAATTTCCTGCCGAATTTCGTCAGAAATCTCTTCAATGCACCTGCTATTTATTGACTTCTCCGATGCGTTTGATTATTTAAATCATAATTTACTCATAGAAAATATGACGTTAAAGATGACAAGAAGAATCAGACAACGATTAAAACGTGGGAGTTAATCATGTCAGTGCCTGTAGAAGACACCAAACGGAGACGGATTGCTATTACGCTGATATGAAGCTCAAGCAACAACGCTGATACCATTAGGAAACGCTTGCACCCTCCAACACAGAATGAGATGGTGGTGAATGGATTATTACCAAAAAAAAAATTCAAGTTGTGGCCGTTAAGGTCGATGCAGGTTTCAACTATAGACGAAAAACCGTAGGTGCGAATCAGTGTATCTCTTCATCTTCCATGCACGCCTAGTCGTACTATGGACCACTCCTTTTTTTTATATATAAGTGCTGTGCTGTCTGGGGGGCTTTGTAGGCTTATTGACGTACCAAAACTAAACTACTTTCGAATAGAGTGAGGCCCTGCGTTGAAAAAGGCAAGTAACCGTCTATAGCTGTGCAAGTATGATTTTTATAAAACGCGTTGCGAGAAAAGACAACTCAATCAAATATTCAAACAATAATTTATTACTCAAGTCGAGTGTATGCTAAAATATGAATCTGCTAAAGTGCTAGTGGGTTCCGGCAATGCAATAGATGATAGTTTGAGCAGGTTGTTCCACAGTGCCGACAGGTGTGCACCTCGTGCTAGTCTGCCTCATAGAATTCAACTTTCGAGCACACTGCATGATAAAAGCCGTGCTCTGCATGGCGCATAAGAAGGTGGCGTGTTTCGTATTGGACATTCTTCCACGAGTTGTTCAAATGTTGTAGCCTCTAGGCACTGTTTTCCGCGAAAATTGCAGAAAACTTCGACCAGCCAATTACTCAAACAATTCAGCTAAGGCGGAAGATACCGCGTACACAACCTTACGCATGTTTTATATTTTATCGAACAGGCCAGATGGGACGTCCGGGGGGTTAGACGTTTCAGTGTCTCGCTCTATTTTCTGTTCCTGCACGTGACAGTCGCCACGTATACATAGTACATAACTGTCAGTACCTGGAACGTTCAAGCGCCGTCTTTCACGAGGAGTGTGAGTCGTGCACCTGCCGGTTCTGCCTGCAGAAGTATTCCAAGTACCATGCGGCAGAATGCACAGCACTAGAGGAAAAATCGTTGCACTACTTCACTCGAGGAGCGTAAGCAAGATTAAAACGACTATGAACAAACCTTTATTAAGGCTACACAATACTGCATCGAAATTGATGGATTTGCGATAAGAGCCATGCAACGGCCCTTTTTAGGAGCCTGTTGATTTAAAATACGGCTCTCGCCTCCCAGGCTGTTCCCCATGGGTAGGTTGACAACGCAGTCCAAACTTGAATCTATACTACTACACTACTACTACTACTACTACTACTACTATATATATATAAATATATATATATATAGATCTCAGTCGTACAGCGTATGAATTGTCTTGTCTAGCCCTCCTAGATGGCTGACGAGGGCCGGAAGTCGCGGTTGCATACCTCGACATTCGTTGTTAACGTCGCTGCGTTGCATTTATTATTAAGCACTGTTTGCGGTGCAGTTTGTCACGCTGTTCGTGCGTTCGGTGGGATGAGGACGCTACCCGGGGTTTCTTCTCAGCTAGTGCATTCTCGGCATCACAGATAGATGGGCCGTAAGAAGTCGCATTGATGTGTTGTTGTTGTTGTTGTTGCTGCTGCTGCTGCTGCTACTGTTGTTGCTACTTTTATTATTGTTGTTGTGATTGTTGCTGTCTTTGTTACCTTTTTTATTGTTGTTTCTGCTTCCAGCGTTGTTGCTTTTATTGCTGTTGTTGTCCCTGTGGGTGCGGTTGGCACAGCGCAGCTGCCGCTTTCGAGCAAGATTAAGCATTCTCTCTCTCGACTTTTCCACTTAGCTGGGTGCTGCTTATTCGGCATAATTGGTTTTAGGTGCCTTCGTCTGTTAATCGGCGGAAGACTCTTTATGTTCTTGAAAGAAAACAGCTTCCTCACAGGTAGCGAGAGAGAGCAGGATAGAGAGAGGGAGAGATAGGTTAGGACTGCATCGTTCTTAGGCGCTACGAAGTAACGAAAACACGAACAAGTCTAGCTGCTGCCCCTGCTGCTGCCGCAATGATGACTGCTCGCAGACGATATATAAGACAAGAAAATAACATGACGATACAGGAACGCGAAAAAGGTGGCTAGTGAGCGCATGACACCACCTTCTCCTATCCTGCGCCAAACGTCAAGGCACTTGGACGCAGGGCAACTGGGAACAATTGTCAATTTTGTCGAACACAAGAAGCAGCTAGTCATTCTGCTCCTCGGAGACATATCGACACATAAGTATATCGTCAGGATCTTATTCAGTTGTATGTCAATGTTGATGACGAACACGAGGATGAGGATGATTGTGATGACAGTGGTGATAATGATAACGCCGGCATAAAAGCGGCCGCCGTGGTGCTTTGCTGAAAGTGCTGGCTTAGCTGGTGTGACTAATTATCTGCACGGCGACGTCGCCAGACTGAGGAAAAATAGTCAGTATAAAACGTTTATGATGAGACCAAATCCGCCGTCAGCTGCACAACAGAGAGGAGGAAAAGTCATACCGCAACAGGTCTCCAACGGCATACGGCGCTTGATAGTTTAAGACAGGTTGGTAGTCGAGCGCGTCTAAGCATATGCTTTTTTTTTTTAAAGGCGCTTAGGCTTGATGGATAATCTCACCGTTATCCCAATGAACACTATCGTAAGAAGGAGACTCAGTTAGCAGAGTGCTGAGACAGCCCGTGCTTATCTTGCCTGCCTGAGCAAACTCTACATCCTTATGAGGTTGCGGCTCGCGATTGTCTATCATGCTTCAGTGCGTTCAATATAATAGGAAAAACCTCTCTAACCGATCCATGCCAGCAGCCCTCGAACGAATATGTCGCGTTAAATTAGTCACCGCTTTCGGTTCGGTTGCTTATTTCAATGCTGGTATCGTTAATTGTTCATTAGATTGTGTTTTAGACTCTAGAGAAATATGCACCGCTGTTGACGTGTCGACCACCACTGTGTCTAGGACTCGACCACCTCATAACAATGGCAGCTTGCCTTGATGCGACACTTTAACGTCGTGGACAGACATGGATAGAAACTGGCATAGAAAAAGAAGACCATCTTGTAACTAGATTGCTCATTTAGCAATGCATAGGAGCGCAATTATCATGCAGAGAAAGAGTGGTGGCTTTTAGGCAAGCTTTGCCTAATTTAATACCATGGAGTAGTGTATGGTGGGGACTCGGAGTCGAATACCTGAATTTACATGTAGTGGGACCGCACGCGGCCCCACTCTAGATTGTCGTTGTAAGCTTACTTGGTACTGTTCAATCCCGTTATCGTGGAAAATCCCGTCTGCATACACATTGTGGTGTATCAGTTGTGTGCTAATGCCGGATGTTTTATATGTTGGCTGTCGATTGAGTCGACGAATTCATTATGAATAATTAGTTTTATCTAAATATGTTTAAGCATATTTAGCATAACAATAAAGGCACAAATATGTGTGTCCGTATATAGCAGTGTGGATGTCCTTAATGTTCCCTAAAGCTCTGAACAAGCTCAGGCTCGAAGTTGCTTAAAAACAGATTTCCAAGTCACGGAAGCAGAGTCCGGCGTCGTCCAATAACGCAAGGTATTCACTCTCTGATTGCTGTATTTTGAGACTGGCACTCGATTGAAAAAATGAAAAATTCCTTGTAGATCATGCTATTTCGTATCGCGCCAGCTTCTGACCGGTGACCGACCACAACCACGATGATTGACGCCATTATATGCGGTTTGTGCTGTTGATGTATCTTTTCATACGTTTTGCGTAGCTCGGAGCATATTTTATAGGTTAGATGCATGTACTACTAAAAGAGAGATATACTTACACTCCCGCCATTTCCCGCGCTTTAATACGAGCGCCATATGGCAGGAGTGCCCGCCGCGCCCGAATTGACAGGCCGGCGGACCCACAACCCTTTCCCCTTATCGGGGTTCCGCATGGGGGTACCACACTACTACACCGTGCCGGTGAGACTCTTCGCGATTCCGCGTTACACCCCAGAATTTTCTTCGCACTCCATAAGGGGCACTTACGTCCACTCCAGGGCAGGGGGGCCCCACTGCTTAAGCTGAGGAGCCAAAAGGTCCTCCCGACAGGTGTTCTGTGTGGCGTCTCGCTTTCCTTATGCCTATTAAGCCAAGGCAACAGGCGTCCCACACGGTACTCCCAGGTTGCTAAACCCCCGGGGCATTAACCGTGTGGCCCGGGGACTGTGCACAGAACACTTTCCCCGTACGACATAGCCTTAACAGCCCTCGAATGGGCCACGACAGGATGACAATATAAATTCGTTGACACCCAGTTTCTATCGTATGCCTTGCCCCCCGGTTAGTTCTTAAAACACGGGAGTGTTACTTTTGGGAGTTTGTACTGTCTGACTAACTTACATAGTGACCCGTGAAGGTCCCCGCAGCGCGCAGAAGTCGCGCACCAGCAGACCAAGCCGGTAAGAGAGTCATAGTTACTCCCGTGTTTTGGGTTGGCTCTTGGCCGGTAGTCTCGCGGGAGAACCCCATAAGACCTCCACCCCGTTCACCGGCGGTCGCCACGAGGAGGCGTCCAACCCTGAAACATCTGCTCACAACAAACAAAAACAAAGATCAAACATCTGCTCTTTTGCAGATGTTTGATCAATGCCTGCTTAAATCGTTCGCCGCTTACACAAGATGTATCTTTAGGCTTTCCAATTGTTTTTCTAATTCATAATTATGTTCCTTACTTTTGAATTTCTAATATTTCTTGGTTAAATATACTGCTACATCATTGCTCTGGGCAGTAATTCGAACACACACGCCTGTGCTGTGCGATAACAGACTGAGTAACAATTAGACTACATAGATATGTGGGTAGCACTATTAAGCAGCTCATATATATATATATATATATATATATATATTCCATGCTACGAAATTGCTGTTCACCTTTTTAATCACGAAATTTGATACGTATAGAAACTACGAAAATGGATATACATAAAATATATATCATGTTTCGTAGCATGGAATATAAGCAATAGACAACGCACCATTTCTTGTTCAGTATAGTTCCCTGAAGCCCAATAACTTTAGTCTAACGATTCCAATTGCCTTCATACAACTAGCAAAATATTCCGAGTCGTTAGACCCAAAATACTCGCCTATATTTTAACGGACAAGGTATGCCTCTCAACCGTGCGGTCCGCTTCCTGGTGGCATCGCTCTCTTTTAGGTTGAAATACTGTATCCTGATCCCGTTGGCTGTTACAAATCGGCCTAACAATTACATGCAGATTTGGTCTTGCGTTGGTTGCAGTTAGGGCTTTAAAAATGACTTTAAGACGTCCTGTTTCATTATCACTGAAGGGTTTGACACGTTTTACTTGCCCGACCTTCTAAAAAACGCAATTCAAAACCAATCCACATGATACTTATTTTGCTTACATTATAAAAACTACTCTCTCTGACGCTGCAGTCGACGTGAGTTTTTTGAAATTGTAGAATTCGATTAAATTGAAATGGTAAATGTCAATTTGTATATATAATGATATTTTAATAGACATTTTATTTCGTTAACTTCGGTAGCGAGGACTTTTATTTAGTCATGTTTGTATTTTAATGCATCAACTTGCATTAAAATTTCTGCGCAGTTTTTCTCAATTAACAAACATCTCGAAGTGGTAATGCAATACGACTAAGATACTGGTGGTAACAGCAATAGAAATAATAATTGCTCCAACAATAACTAAGGTCGCTAGTAAAAGTGATTTGAAGTGAGGTGTGTCGTTAGTCGCTTTTCCTGATCTGCCATAACTGCCTGTTGACCTTTATATATATATATATACACCTAGAGAAAAACTCATCCAACCATTGAGCGTAGGCAACGACTGGGTACACACCTCATGTATACATTACCACGTAAGTACAACACAAGCCTCTGCATCATTTCGTCAACATGTATACTCTTTCGTTGAAGATCTGCTACTTGATTGCAAAAATATTTGATTTTCGTTTCCAAATGGTTTACTCTGACCAGCATTTGAGCGATCCTGGGGTTTGTATGGTTATTTGGCTTTCCAAATCGTAAGGGGAAGTGGCTGATGACGATCTTTACGGTGGCAGCGTCTTTTGTCATTTCAAGACACTCAATATTACTCACGTATTTGTGGATTTCCGAGCCGCGTTTGACTTAGGGTCAAGAGCGCGAGTCTTGTTCAAGCTTGCCAAAATCGGGGATCTCATTATCCTGGACAACGGTCTAGCGGAGCATCCAGGCATAGAACAAACGACAGGCTTTGCTCAGGATGATCATTTAGCCCATTGCTTTCCTCCTGGTAGCTGAATTACCAACACGTGTACAGAGCCGACAACCAGCTTTCAAGATAATCATGTATACCGACGATTCAATGCCCTACAGTAGCAGTGTATACCATCGGCAGCAGGCGATAACTACTTTGACGCTGCACACATAGAGGAGAGGTCCCGAAACGCTTTGATTGCGGTGACAGCACTTAAGATACTCCCCAGATACTCTATGTTAAAGCAGCGCTAGCTAGCTATTCGATGTGAAGATAGCGCCAATACGGATTGCATCATACGAGATCTAGCTTGTGTGGGCAAAGCTAGACTAGGCTAAACTAGGTGCCCACCCGATTGGGTAAAACCAGCTTGCCTGAAACGGGTACCGGGGTTGCATACGTCAACATACAACCGTCTCACGTATTTGCTGCGCGACATTCCACTAGTCGTGGACCAGGTCGAAAACCAGTTTGATTTTTTTGGCGCCCCTGCATACAGCAAGTTTATAGGACGATATGATGAAATTATGGCAGAGATTAACCCGTATTTTTATACGACAGATGCAATGATTAGATCAGAATGAAAGGGCACGGGCAGGTCAAATAGGCACATGTGCACAGTTTTCACGCTTATCATGAACCCCCGTGACTCACATGTTTGTAAATATTGCTATGGTCTATGTGTAAGATATGACGGCAATGGGGTCAATGCAGTCTCCCCGATAATAAGGCTGGTACTGAGCGTCTTTTAATATCGTTAAATCATGTGATATATCTCGCAAAAATAGTCTGAGCTCTTTAAAGTAACAAAAAACAAAATTCGCAAGAGCGGGCGTTAGCCAGTACTGAAGTTCCTCTGTGTGCAATTGTCATCGATTACATCAGGCCTATCTCCACTTACTACTCGACTAATTTCGACACGCTGGATTGGAGGGTGGCACAGCTGATGCAAAATGTGGTGACCCCGCAGGTAAATCCACTCAGCTGTCTGGCCCTTATTCGCCCTACTAATCGCTGGTTTAGTTCGCCATCTAGGCCAAATTCAGGCTAAACGCTGTTGCTGTTATGTACGCAGACGACATCGTGGTTGCCCATTGCGACCTCGGAGCTATTCGCAGAATCGCTTTCATGGCGGAGGCTTATCTGCACGACAAAGGCCTCCAAATCAATTCACGGAAAACAAAAACAATACAATTTCTGTGGGATTCGACTGGCAGCCACAAGATAAAATTATTTGCGGAGCATAAAGAGCTTAACGTTCGTAATCTTCTTTCCGTACTTGGGCCTTAGGGTCCATTATCTGGCCACAACAGTCACACAGCAAATTAGTGACAGGTACCGGGCCGAAGTCTCCTACACATCTTTGGAGGTGACGGGCATAATGCTACTGCCACTGCGTGTTGCTATGCAACTTTTTTGAGCTGAGGATTGTGCCAGTGCTAAGTGTCATCCTTGATAGAATGTGTTTGTATCGTAAGAGATGTTTTACCACTGTATGAAGCGAGTTCTCTGTCTTCTTCAGACGGCAAAAAGTCGCTTTAGATACTTGCTCGCCGACTGTGGACCGGCAGCAATCAGAGTCGGACAAAGGCCACCGATTTCCGAACCACTCCAGTACTTTTTGCAGGATTGGTAGGGAAAGGTTGCTGAAGCCTCGGCCTCTTTTTCTTTGTGTGTATAGATCTTGTAAAATGCTACTGAGTTGTTAATAAATGCAATGTACAACAATACAGGCGTCTTAAAAATATGTTTACTAGTTCTCTATATGTTATATATTTGCAACTTCTAAAGACATATAATATCGGCGAGGGGGTGACTTCTGTTTTTCAAACCGTATACATGATGTTTGCCCAGTTTTTTGCGCTTCTTCGCATACACCAGGCTCAATCACATCAATGCACGCTTCAATGTTTTCAGGTCTTTAGTTTACTCGTGGTCATGGTATCAGTAAAGTACAGTTAAAAAACCCATAAGAGAAGTCTAACGATAGTAAATCCAAATATATGAATGGCTAGTAAATGTCCCCGTGATGTGAGATTACCCGTATGGAGCACTTCATCCTCAAATTATGATATAAATTAATATCGATTCTTTGTGAACCACGTGGGGGTTCTCGGTTGCCTAGATGCAGCAGTTTTGTCTCGGTTGCCTAGATGCGATACTTTAGCGGCCATCACAGACTGACCGTACACACGCAGCTAAAGCCCCTCCTACATTAACACTGGACCCTATGGAATTCCGACACAGGAAGCGGAGAAAAACGACGATGATGTTCTTCACAAGTCTTCTTTTGTGAAGTGATGTCCGAGCATACACATTAGTATAACAGGTGCCAATAATTCCACTGTCATTCCTGAAGAGAACATTTTGCCCCCCCCCCCCCCCCATTATTTTGACAAAACGTAATTTTATGAAACAAATCTAGCACCTCTTAAGATGTATTTATATAATTTTGGAACATCCTATATATTCAATTTATCAGTTTCAAATGTGGTTTATTCGCGAAACTGCATTCTACCACGTTTTCGTTTCTTGGTAAATAAATATGGCTTGAACAGAGTTATAGTAAATAGCGAAGCAGAAACTCGCTCGACAAAACCCAAGGAGGGTTTTGTGTAAGCACTTTACAGAAAAGGCTATAACAATGGGTAATCATCGGCACGAGAACTCCTATATAGTTTTTGGTGCGTTTGTCAAAACGCCGAGCGATAAATGCGGCAACAAACATGCAAATATAGACACAAATCAAGTACTCGACTGGCACAGCATATTCACAATACACAATAACTATATAAACACAATAAACTTGGATAAATATAACTGTCCAATCTGAGTGTCTGTCCCCCTATACAAAGCACAACAATTCCTATACAGGATATACCTAGTTCACAGGCCGGATTCAGATTGTGAAACTAAAAGCCACTGTTTTATTTTGCAAGCGAAGAGATGTTTCGTAGTGGGACATCTAATGTGTTTAGGAATACAAGTCCAGGTTGCAGGGAGACGGCATGCAGGTGTGTGCTGACTAGACTTCAAGGATACTGAGGGCACTGCAAAATGTGTGGCACGCCTAGCTGAGGTTTGACTGGGGGTAGGAACTAGTGGAAGCGCGATCTCAATAGGCACAATACCTCGCGAAGTGTTGTAGGCTAACATAAAAACCCGTAGCGCGTGAATTTTTTCCACCGTGAGTAGGTTAAACCGACTGAACAAGTTACGGACCAAATTGTTCCGCCTCCTAGAAAAAAAAAATATTTAAATGCATCATTCTGGACTTTGGCTATCCAGAGAATTCCGTTATAGCAGCCACCACCCCAAAGAGGGATACCATAGTATAGCAGTTGTAAAAAGAATTATATCTGTACACCAGAAGTAAACCCTCAGCAATTGAAAGCTTATCGACACGTCGAGAAAGTCTGCGAGATAAAACTTATACATTTTAATCGAAACGGACATCCACTGCCATAAGTGTGCCAACGAGAGATTAGTCGACCTCTGCGAAAGCCAAAGTGGCTAAGCGAAAGGAACTTGGTCTGCTCTAAACATCGATCTAACCAACATTTGTTTCTCGAGTTTGCCATACGACGGAGAAGGATACCAAGAACCTCAAAAACAAAAACAGCAGAGAGTAAAAATACATCATCTTTTTTCCATATCTCCTTAAGTAAGGTTCCTACATCTCAGTTATTCTCGAGATTTCATTTGTTAGCGCCTTGGAAGTAAACAATTGTCTCCACGCGAACGTGTAGACACAGGTTAGCTAATCCAGGATTAGCCCAGTTACAGCATTTTCTTGTTGAATGTCGAGTGACAGCTTTTGCCGCATGATTTCGGATGGCCTCGAGTCTCCCGTTGAAAAGTAATTTTATCCACCCCCTGGATCCGCTTGAATGTCAGGGGGCCCAAGACTCCCATTGTCTCGAACGACAATAAAATTAATGCTGATAACCAACGCAGACGAACTTTTTGCATTTGGTGGCCTCTGCCCACCTGGAAGCATGACCTACTCGGTCCGCACCTACACCGACCATCGAAGGAGCTAATAAGGAGGGTCGGAGTAGAACCGTTAGGTCCTTTTCTGCTGTTCCTGGGTAGACCCGGGGTTGCAGTACACACGCAAACTCGGCAGACCTCAATGCCCGACTGAAGGTGTCATTTATAGCCCAGCGACGTGTTCGTCGGCCTGCACCCAGAACATTCCTAATGCCATGATCAATGCCATGACCCATATTCTTAAACAGGGTGTCCCAGGACAGTTTAAAGATTGATAGTGATAATTGTAGAGTTCGTTAAAGCAAATAAATATTTTTTAATGGAACATGGTTTTTGAGAAGTCTTGTTTCGGAGTGAGAGTGATATTATACAATTTGTGACACTGGTGTTGCTGCTCAACAAAGGAGCATAAAATGTGCCACTGCGAGACAACCAGTCCTGCTGTACAGAAACTAAGCACACCGTCGTGTTCGTGATAAAATTTTTCTAAGTGATTCCTCTGAAGAACATGTCACGCCGGCCAGAAGATGCGGCATGCTCGTTTAGAGGAAAACTCGCAAAAAATGGAATTTATTATTAGCCTTTACGCCAAATACATACGAACAAATTTGCAATTCATGGCTATTATTTTGGTACCAAATATAAGGCAATGCAAACCGTTGTTGCGGAGTAATTAATATTTTTCAGCGGGCATGTCGAGATTTAGTGCATACATAAATGACTGTGTGGCTGAGACGCGACAGGTCGGCAGGTAGTGAACGTCACCACACAGTCATTTATGCATGCACGTAACTTCGACATGCCCGCCGAAAAAGATTAGTTACTCCGCAACCACGGCTCCGATTGCCATAGTTTTGTTACCAAAATGCGCATTTGCCTGCATGTGTTGTAAATGTGATTTTGAGGTATTTGGCGTGAAGGCCAATAAAGAGCTTCCCTTTTTCAAGCAGAATAAGTTTTTTCACGAACACGACGGTGTCCTTAGTTTCTGCATAGGAGGACTGGTCGTTTCGTAATGGAACACATTATGCTCCTACGTTGGACAACAACACCACTGTCAAAAATGTTTAGTAGTTTCACCCTCGCTCCGAAACAAGACCTCTTAGAGACCATGTTCCATAAAAAAAAAATTGCTTGCTCGTTAAAGCCCTACAATTCGTATTATAGATCTTTAGATTGCATACGGACACCCTGCGATATACGATATATATATGGAAATATACGATATTTCTGGTTTAAATATTTGTATATAATATAGAGTGCGCTTTATTCATATTTTTAGTCGGCAACCACTAATTTGACTAATAGTGTTTTGTGTAGCATACATATTTTATGTTAATATGCCTAAACTAGTTTTCTTCAAGTTTCCACTCTCCAATTTAGTGGAGCTACAACACTGTACGGAATGTCTCTAGAGGCACTCCTGCCTACTATATCTTTTAGTTAACCGCTTTAAGGTAATTTGAGCGAACCCAACCGTCTGACAAAAGTTTATCTAAGGGGAGAGCGGTCTATGCAAAGTTTAAATTATGCTGATGTTCTTATTTCTAACCGACCGCCCGCATATCGTGCTCCTGTGTGTCTAAACTCAAGATAATGCATCTTAGATATGAAAAGATTTTACAAAATACACTAAATATAATTAAAGTGGTTTACACTAACCCCCCAAGGCGAGTCTTACATGCTCATGTACCATATGGTTTTCTAGACATCTTGGACTTACTTTGCGTCTTCCAGCGGAGAGTTTGTAAACTTCAAGTAGACGTAGTAGTAGGTTGGGCTCGACATGTTGGCTCGTTTGACACACGTGCCCTTAGAGATCTGTGTTTTAATATAGGACGTGATTTACTTAATCCAACCGAAAAAAAAACAGTTTTTCTCTAAGACACTAGGAAATCTGCAATTGCTGTTTGAGACACTTTGGGTTTGTCGTCACGAAGTACACGAACCCACACATGAGCTAATAAACGGTAAAACGAGCAACGATGTTCCTCTTTCAATATATATATATATATATATATATATATATATATATATATATATATATATATATATATAAGTTAAATAGGTTATGACAGAATTAAAAATGTTGGTTGAGTAGTTTTATACAGATTTTTTTACAGAGAGATCAGCCTGCTACCGCTTATATCATCACCAGTCAACGCTACCGTGGCCTACTCAATATTCGTGTGGCGTCCTCAAGGGGATGACAGCAACGTCTGTAGCCTCACTAAGTAGCGTGCGTTGCCAGCCTTCATTTTAACTTAAGTCTCCATCTGGGATTATGCGGTGTACCTTCGTACCCAATTGGAAATCGATATTGCTTCGATCAGCTGTTCCATTAAAAATATTGTTTTCAATATGGCGGAAGACAAACACTCAGGCCGGTCGAGGGGACACCAAGAAGCATACTATCTGCCTAGGCTTTAAGTTAGGCTTTCGATGACACCATATGAACAAACACGATGTCGTGATAATAAAAAAAAAAAAAAAAATATATATATATATATATATATATATATATATATAACGTGATAATAAACAAATTGTAACTTCATATATATATATATATATATATGTATATATATATATATATATATATATATATATATATATATATATCGTGGTCAATTACAGAAGCACACACAATGCTATTTAAAAGAAATTTGAAGTGATTGTTGTCACTCATGAACAGCCATATTAATACGTTTTGTCAAGCACGAAGAAAACACATCAGCCAATGGAACACAACACAAAAGGCACCTGTGCCTCAACTTTGACGAACCACATCGGTGAGAAGCCTTTTCTGGATGTTTCGTATAAAGCAAAATGGAAAAGTGATACGCCGAATATTTGTGGGATATTATCCCACATCTTAGGTAGGCGAAATAAGCAATGACTTGTCGACTATTTTTTTCAATGGCCAATAGCCCTAGAAATGTCGTGGCGCGGCTCGCTAAATGCACACTAATCTAAGTGCGCACGCCCGAATGCAAGCCTAAATGCATGCGTTTTGGCCTTATACGGCAAATGCATCAAGCCCAAATGCATGCGTTTTGGCTTTTTACTTCAGATGCAGTATGAGGCCAAAACCTTAATAGTCTCCGCTAGAACCAAATCTGTCTCTCTCTGCTAGGAAGCGTTTTCTATTGAAGTGCATCTTTAGCTGGGGAGCTCGGAATATAATGACGTTCGTCTCTCTGACATTACATGACAGTAGAGAAGATTTAATGAATGCTTCTACTTGTGAGATGAGCTGAAGCAACTCCGAACAGACCTTGGAGGCAATGAATCAAATAAGCAGCGTCTAATGTAGACATGTCTCGATGATAACCGCAGAGTCGATTTGAGACGCTCGTCACCGAGGAAACTACTCAGGGAATCTAAGCGTCTTGATTCTACACAAATATTATAATTGTCTTTTGAATTTCTTATTGCCAGCTTTCAGGTGCATTATTGCAAGTTTGTTATTTTTTATGTGGAGAGTGCTACTTCTCACAGCCGCAAGTATTAGTACTTCTCAGCGGTTCACTTTTAATGTGGTTGTGCATAATATTAAACAAAAATATTACCTACATATCTGTACAAAATCTACAGATATGTAGGTAAACTATGCAGAACTAATTTAAAACTACTTCAAAACCGATAACGAGGGAAAAGTAAGCCGAACGGCTCCTTCAAACAGCACGCAGCTTTTGCACTTAAGCTTAAGAACTTGCAAAACGGGTTTCGATGCAGACAGAGCCGAGTTAATTACTAGTCGAAGCTGCCTAATCGAAGCTGCCGAGAAATCTAATAGTTTCCGCATGGTGTGTGTCATCGTTTTACGCTACTGAGAGCTTTGTGGTGAGATTTAGTAATTTGATTTAGAACAGCAGAGGCGCCCGGCATATTTACTCGCATTTGAGGACCAGCTGCAGTATCGACTAATAACGAGGGAAACTACGGCGGCATATGTAGGCATTGCCGAATAAATTGTGACTAGCGGAGCTTAGGGGTTTCGTGAATGTGCAAGCTTAGGGGTTTCGTGAATGTGCAAGCTTAGGGGTTTCGTGAGTGGGTTTAAATCGGCCCATTCAGCAACCTTCAGCGATTTGGCGTTGGGAAGATCCTGGCTGACCTGTCGCATAAGGCAGCACTTCATCAGTGCTTTTTGTTTTGGCTAGGGCACGCCGCGGAGAACGAGGGCGCTATACAATTTGCGCATTAGGTGCTTGCGGCAACCTTCCACAGTTTGGCCAGATTGCCCACGATGTTTGTACGCGATATCACAATTGCGGCAATTTGCAGCAATGTGGTCTAGTAGTAGAAGCACTCATGGCATGAAAGCAAACACAAAACATAATGGGAGGTTGGATGGTAATGAACAATCTCACTGTACTCCCTGTTTTTTGTCCGATGATGGCCGATAATACCCGCACTTCAGTATTT
This sequence comes from Dermanyssus gallinae, assembly GCA_003439945.1. Lineage (NCBI taxonomy): Eukaryota > Metazoa > Arthropoda > Arachnida > Mesostigmata > Dermanyssidae > Dermanyssus > Dermanyssus gallinae. The sequence goes on from QVRM01002793.1 coordinate 233,700, forward strand.
TTCGTGTCTCAATTGAAGGGTGGTCAGTCCAGGTCTTGAACCCACGATCTCCCGCATGCAAGGCAATGGCTTTGCCACTACGCCACCTTACTCTGTAACTCGGACTACTGCATGACTAGTGGCTTTATGCGTTATGAAAGCTAGAAATACGCTCGTACATCTTACGGTGGCATCTTGTTGAAATGAAGAAGTACACAATCAGTAGGTGGTGACGTCGAACTCGTACTGTCTCTTCTATATATCTCTCCCTTTCCTTACCTGCTTCTTAGTTACCTTATTGGCTGAAACAACACTGGCGTTCCTTAGTGCGGCTACGATATCTTGCTCGGAACATTTTTTAACTTCGGTAATTTTAGCCCTATGACTCCTTCAGCCATGACATTTGGCAAGACAAACACGTATGTTAAGATGAGAGGAAATCGCCGTGGTCTTAGTTGCGTCTTTAACTATATTGAACCAGACGTGGATTGGGCCAAACTTGAATTCACGTTTTGAATGTGAAAAACGTCTGCAGAGATCACCGCAGAGAGGTGGAAGATTCTCGCTGAATGGTTCAGCTACAGAGACCACAACATTATTCTAAATTTTAATGGATTTTGTCTCCACAAGTCGGCCCTACAACCTTGATGAAGAGGTTGTTATCAATACTATATTGTTGAATAATGTTATATGTCCTTGAAGAGAAGGGCCACTCTAGTCAGTTTGTGGTGCTTTTATTTATTAACAACTAAATTCCACGCCGTATCGAACGCTATGTTTTTGTCGATTTTGTCAACAGTGGTGCCATACTCAACTTTGCTTGCGTCGACAACTCACACAGAAGCCTATACAGCATGAGACGTGCTGACCATTGGGTTGGAGCAGTCGACACACTATGCTCTGCTGTGGTATCACCACAAACAGCTGTGGTCACATTCGAAGCGTCACGAGTTAGGTGGACAGCTGTTGCTAATTTCACTTTTATTTTCTCCTCCAAGTATTCCCTCTCTCTTGACTTTGGCTTACTAGACAAAGCAGCTTTTTCCTCTGTTCTGCCACGTTTCTCTTACTCACTATTTTGGTTGGCAAACGGCGAAGCACAGGGCATGCGTCGTGAAGATGACGTGCAGCCTCAGCGTTCCTTCAGACAGGCGCGAAGAAAACGAGCTGGAAGTCAGCTTGAGACACACGTCACATAGTCCAGTCCACTGCACCTGGAGCGAGCATGGCGACTACCCAGAAACATCGGACGGGCATGATCGTGACCATCATACTGCGAAATCACAGGAAGTTGACGGAGCTCGGATGCAATCAGCCGGCACTTGACGAGAGCAGATGGAAAATTGGGTCTACATAGATGTACCTATTTATACATACATATAGATATACACCCATGTATATATATATATATATATTAATATATATATATATATATATAATAATAGATATATATATATAAATATATATATATATATAGATATATATATACATATATATATATATATATATATATATTATATATATATATATATTATATCTATATATATATATATATATATATATATATATATATATATATATTATACATATATATATATATATATACGCGTTTGATATATAAACAATTACATTTTTATAGAGTGATCATTGCAGATCTCTTTATCCTTTTAAGGTCGACCTCGATCGGCTAAACTCTGTCCTCTAATATGCTAAGCTGATTACCATTAGTCCTTTACTGCTTTGTTGTCCTGCACTGACTGTCGGGCTGGGCGAGCAGCAGCCTCGACCTGGGTGCTCAGTGTACCATGCATACGCTAAGCCGTTTCTGTACGATCCACGTCTTTGTGTGAATCCATCCATCCACCACGTCTCTCCACCCACCGACCTGCCTATCATATGAAGGTCGGTGACTGCGACACTGGACGTCGCGGGTTCGATGCCTGCTCGACATGATCATCTTTTCGAAGCGATCTTCCGTAGAATGGGGGTTCGCTGAAGATTGGGGTTCAAGTGTGAACGCCCAAACAGCGCGTTAGACGAGGAAGTCTAGAGGCAGCATCCAACATTGGCAGCGAACGATGAACGGACAGGCCTTCCTGCCTGCGACGAGTTCGACACTTTCATTCTAGCCAATTGTAGTGCGTCGCTTATGACGCTCCCGCTTCTAGAATGGACGATGTCGATGCACTTCAGCAGCTGGCTGTTAAACTTACTCTGGGGGGTACTGGCTCCTCTCACTCGCTACCTCTCTCAATCTGTCGATCTTATCGCCCGTGCTACTTTCCTCTTTCTCTCTCTTCCTATCACTCTTTAGTCCTCTGTCGGATGTATTGCTTGAAAACGTGTCGACTATGGGCACGTCGGCACTATACGTCGAGGCTATTGTGTGTCCAAGTGTTTGGCAAAGTATAGCTGCCGAACCTTGATGACAGAGGGTGCACAGCGGGTACAAGCTCAGACAACATACATTGCTTGACCGCCTCGACGCCGCTCTGTTTGCCATGTTGTTGTTGTTGTTGTTGTTGTTGTTGTTGTTGTTGTTGTTGTTGTTGTTGTTGTTGTTGTTGTTGTTGTTGTTGTTGTTGTTGTTGTTGTTGTGTTGTTGTTGTTGTTGTTGTTGTTGTTGTTGTTGTTGTTGTTGTTGTTGTTGTTGTTGTTGTTGTTGTTGTTGTTGTTGTTGTTGTTGTTGTTGTTGTTGTTGTTGTTGTTGTTGTTGTTGTTGTTGTTGTTGTTGTTGTTGTTGTTGTTGTTGTTGTTGTTGTTGTTGTTGTTGTTGTTGTTGTTGTTGTTGTTGTTGTTGTTGTTGTTGTTGTTGTTATTTTTGTTGTTGTTGTTGTTGCCGTTGTTGTTGCCGTTGCTGTTGTTGCCGTTGCTGTTGTTGCTCGTGTCATTGTTGCCAACGTCCTAGCCGCTGACAGCTAACACCGTTTTCGCCTTCAACGCGAAGGCGAAGACGGTCAAATGGTTCTCGAGGACGCCCGGCCCACTAAACGCATTACGCAGCAGTCTTGCCGCAGGTGATATGTGCGCTAATAATTCACAACGAGCCGTCGTTCGCGTTCGTTATTTCCTCGTCTCCCGGGGGGTGCGGCGCGGTGGTGGTGGTTCCCGTCCCGTCGATTCCGATCCGTACGAGGATGGTCGGGGGTCGGTCGGAGTTTTCGACGACATCCTGCTTCTTCTAGTTGTGCTGCTGCTGCTGCTGCTGCTGCAGCGATGGCAGCGACCACGGCTGTTGCTGCTGAGGCAATAAACTCTTCTACTTCTTCTTCTACGTTTTCAATGGCTGCTCCATTTGCCCCCTTTGCCGCCACTATTTATTCGATAAGTGGCGAACCTGTTAAAGAGAAACGGAGGATCACGAGAACTTGATGTGTTGTGCATGCCTGCTCAACATGCAACATGCGCGAGGTCACCGAACCGTCAGGGAAGTTCACCACCGAGACCGATATGTGTGTATGTATGTCTCGCTGTCCAGCCAGAGTACCAGCGTCGTGTTGACTACTACCGCGGCGTTCTTAAAGATCTCATACGCAATCATCAGATTTATAGGTACTCGTATCGCGTACGATCAAACAGCCTACGGAAGAGTCACGGTTCCACTGAACCGCCTGAGATTGCCAGTGTGGCAGTCGTTAACCACTCATTTGTTTGGCGAACAGCTCGCCTAGCCCGCGAATACAAGCAATTTATTGTTTGTCCCCTTTTTAAATAAAGGCAATATTTGCATTTTGTATCGTAACACACATACAAACACGGGAAAAAACGACCCTGAAAACACTTCAATTTTTGTGTTTGTTTTGTGAACATGTATGCCGCAATGATGCCGCAGCAGTATTGAAGCCGAAGTAGTGATGGTAGCTAGCAGTAGGAGCAGTTTTTGCAGATCCAACTGGTGCGGTATCGCGTTTGTGCGATTATCGTTGTAATCGCTTCCCTTGTGCATACATGCACATGATAGGTGTAGAGATTATCTGTTTGCCTGTTGCCATTTTTGTTTTTCTCTCCTCGTTTATACTCGGCTTTCGTCACTATGCAAATTGGCACTAATAATCATCAAAGGTCATACGTTGCACTTAGGTGCGTTAAATGAGTTAATCCCGCTATTTACATTCTCCTGCGGGTGTAAATTTGTGCTCTCTTCTAAATTTCTACTCCAGAGGCCGTATCCACGTACGAGACACACCAAGCTTGCGCCAAAAGAGCCGTACCGATCGATCTAGGTCGAGTTCTGCTTGGTATTGCAAATAGCATGTTAAAATTATAGCAAAATGCTAGTTCTCGCTAGCATTTTGTCAAGTCCCATCGTGATTGCTTTTTGAACGTTTTTTCCCATTGCATTAAATAGACAATTGTCGTTGTTGTTGGATATGGAATAGTATCAGCGTAACCTCGGCATCAACTACTAATCTGAATCGGACGGGGCTGAAAATATGTTTGCCATGGCTGCTAGTCACGGCGTGCCCTCAGCGCTTCGACGCTTTTGAAGTTGTCTAGCGTGTTGAAACGGTAGGCAACCGTTATTATATGGACCCGTGTCTATAATCGACACGGGTTAATAACGGATTCCATCCGAGCACCGAATTTTAAGGTAGATTGCTGAATATCGCCGTTGTACATTACTAAAGCACTAGGTGTTTTTACCTTATTTAGGGCAGGGCGTTTGCCCTGTGGCTCTACACTCTACTAGTAAAACTGGGCTTAACAAACAAAAATACCAGACTCTTTCTCACCGTCATCGTCGTCGTCATCAGTTCGTTATCACTTCGAGTATCATGGCGTTCAGAGTCATTGAGAGACACGACAGCCGGTGCAAGCTAAAAACGCAACGAAAGAGACGAAGACTATGAATAATACAAGTCAAAAGCAATAGTAAATCAAATGCAAACATAAAGGCTAGGTATGCACGCCGCGACGTGGCATAGGAATGCCGAGCACTAGAATATGGAAAAGCAGTAAATAGAGAGAAGGTTGAAAAAACAAGAAAAGTCCGGCCAAAACAGAATGTCCAAATTGAGTCCCGCCGTTATTGCATTGGCACTATACACGTTAACTGTGCTTCAACCCTCGACTCTCGGCCAGCAGTCAGCCTACACTGGCTACTTAAGGGCCGCCACTCGCCGAATCTTAGGCATGAGGACTCATATACATGCATAGATAGATACATACATGCACATGAATACATACATACAATAAACACAAGCATATACATATAGCAAGCTAAACGCACTGAAGTTACGCATACTCATCTTTGTTTCTCTTTGATTTTTGATATGGAAGGGTTCTGGAAATGCGTAATGGATATGCGTCAATGGGAGCACGATACAACGACTACAATTTGGGACCTATAAACACACTGAAGCCCGGGTTCTTTCGCTTTCACCTGGAGGGCGACACGTAAGCACAGCGCCTTTTTGTTGCCTATAACCCTCACGAAGCGAAAAGAAGGACTATTGGTTGTGACAGCAAACACGTCACGTTCAACAAACTAGAGAGATAGAGAAGTGCTTTCCACGTGTGCGGATTTTTTTGTTGGGCCAACGGATAGACGGAGAGAGAAACTGAGATCGGTGACGTTCCTAACTCTGACGGTCTTCGTACGTTACCGACCGGCCGTTGAACCGTAAGACGTCGAAGACGCTACCTAAAACAAAAGCGACAATAACAACATGAGCATGAAAATTGTTAGCTAGGCAGGGCTTCAATCTACAAGATTGTCAGATGGCCGTTTGACACGGGCGGAACAGATGGTCGCTCCGGTAAGGTGTTTTTATTTCTTACCCCGAACAAAGGAGAGAAAGATGGAGCTAAGTTTTGGTAGAGTTGCTTACTCGAGGTCCTCGAAAGCTAATTTTCGTTGCCGCTCAAGTGCTTGAACTAGGTCAACTACACGGTACGTTTGTAGGCAGCAGCAGGTTCTAACAAATCCGATACTGAATCAAGCGGTTACTAGTGTATAAACGCACTTCGTTAGAGCAGTCAAAGCGGCTATCATTGTAGAAACACACTTCGTTAGAATAATCAAAGCGGCTATCATTGTACAAATACACTTCGTTAGAACGTGACCGGTAGAGGACTTCTATCTCTTGGAAAGTTAATACATTTGCCTGTGCGTCTCTTCGATATTTTCTGAAGGCTGCTAACACACGCTGCAGGAACGGACGTTAATTAACGAAATACAAGAGACCAGACAGCGATCAATTAATTCTTTGAGTACGCGCGGATAAACAGTATGTTGTTTTTATGCAACTTCGTTGTCGAAACGTCTATATACAACATGTGAATGCACACTCTTTATTCACATTTCTCATCATTTGGACGTCAGCCAGCGCAATTAATAGCAAAGGGCAATTGCCCCGAACAGGACCGCAACTGTGCTATAATAGCAGGCATAGAAGGCTGCTGCGCACGTCGAGCTTCGTCGGGCGGCAGGCCTGGCATTGATTCAATCGGTCAACGGTCTGAACGGTAACGTTACGTATGGATGAAGATGTCGGAGAGAAAAATATTGCACGAGAGCTGATGTGGTGGACCTTTCGATTGCGCGTGAGAGCAGCCACCAGTGGTTTTTACCATTTATTTCGGCAACTCACTAGGCGTCCGCTCCTCCGCCCCCCGTCGGTGATGGACGCGTCTAGCACTCGGCGTTTTTTGCCACACGATCTCGTAGCGCTCGCAGTTACGAATCGTACCGAAGAGGTCACGAACGCCGGCGTCGGAGCAACGGACGCCAGAGAAAAGCCAAATGAAAAACGAAAGCACTTTAAAGTTTAGCAAGCTTCAAAGCAAGCCTCTCTACCTATCAGCCATTTTAAGTGCGCACCACCCTGGAAAGCGGCGAGCGTGTTGTCTCAAAACAACTTCGAACGATTGCACCGGGATTTCTCTGGACGGAAGTTTGTTGCAGCAGTGTTGGCGCGTAATGTCGGCCTAAACGGCAGGATTCGCTTTAAAACGCATGATTCCTTTTGTGGAAAAATGAGCGGATATACGCGGGAGACTTGAGGATACGGAACGATATTCTACGGCCTTTTGCGCTTCGCAGTAACCCTTTGCAGTTGACAATATATTATAAGCAAATCATACTTTTTTAAATTTGCTATTGACTGTATATATATATATATATATATATTTATGTATATATATATATGTATATATATATATATATATATATATATATATATATATATATATATATATATATATATACACGCACACATACAAACATCCATCGGATCAAGCGTCTGATATTTACTGCCAGAAGAACCAGCAAAAAGTGTCTCACCAGAAGATACTACGCGAATTTCGCGAAAGGTCTACATGTAGAAATCCAGAGAAACCTAAGCGAACTCGGAGATATATGCATAATGCTGAAAACTTAGACTGAAACGTACGTGCCTAAATGCGTACTTTTAATTTCTGACGAGGTACGCCGGTTGGCTTAATCGAGCTTATCACGCATATTCCACCTTCATCCGGTATTTACCCTATGGCAGGTACTTCGGATATCATACACAGGCATTTTACTTCTGTAAACCCTCGCAACCCTTAAATGTTCCTCTACAACCGAACTTTCATCACGGCTTTAAACTGAAGACTTTTCTTATTTATTGTAGTTAGAAAAATTAATATAATAATTTATGACACCCAAAACGTCACAACAGAGTTTTGAAGACAGGCTGACTAGGAGAACAGACACCTTGTTATAAGGTCTGGTTTACACGAATTTAGCATAATGATCTGTTCCCAAATAAATTTGAAAAATTACAATGGCCTTCAAGCGTTAAGCTTGTAAAACTTTCTAAAAGTGTCTTCACTTTGAAAACAATAAAGGAGCACTTGAAATGATTGTAGCCTGATCTACTACATTTAAAGGCGTTCTAACGCAATCGCGGTAAATAATCTACCATTAAATGTAAATTTTCTTGTTCTACAAATTTTGCGTATTAAACTAAGCATTAGTTAATAAAACAAAAACTACTTTACTGTGGTAAATGTAAGATGATTCAGTAGAGGTTAGCACAAATATGGGAATTGGTAACAAGTGAACCGGGCATTGTGGCAGCAGCAGCAGCAGCAGCAATAGTGTTCTGCTTGCCCTTTCTGGTAGAATGTTGCACAAGATCCGACACATGCTCAGAATACTTGTGTCGAGTGAGGCAAAAGTGATCACTCTTAGAAGCTTTAACGATCACTTCCTGTGCCTTCCGCCGCCTGGGCCAAATGAAGCGCAAAAGGTTGCTGTATATTTTCGTCACGAAAGTGGGTGACCGCGAAAGCTCACAGCGGATTCCATCACGTCAGGTAAGCTTGTTTTTCTATAGTTCGATCACGTACCTGATCAGTGTTGTTTGCATTTTTTTGAGGATTTGCATCGACTATTTTGGCCTCACATCGCTAGTTAATTATTACTCATTAGAATGTATTATGTGCAATATTTATATATTTTTGTTTCGTTTAGCCAGCCGTCGCCCTATGATTACCGCCATCTCAGCGTATCGCAGCGTTCTGTCGCGTGGGTGGCCTACGTTACCGGGTACTGACTCTAAACATTCACAGATAGGTCCTAAGCGCTGGCATATCCACACATTACACAAATAATTATTACATCTATATTTATGTTGTACTGTATATTCCCTTTGTCATAATCAACAAAGTATATATATATATATATATATATATAAATGAAACGCTGTTCTAGTGCATAGCTCAAGTTTATGCAGAAGAGAGAATTAGAAGGAATTCAGAGAGAAGTAAGTAGATTTTCATTGGGGTGCCGTTTCAACTGTAGCAGAGAGTTTCTAGAAGAGGAAGGCGGTATGTCAAAAATTATCGAAAGAGAAGTGCAAAATAAGCTGAGGTATTGTAGTAGCAGTAGAACATTAAATAACGAACGATGGGTTAAAAAGATACAGTGGGTAAAAAGAGCAATCGAAGTAAAAACAAAACGGGACAGGAGGATGGAATTTGCTGCAAGACAGATAGGACTCAGCAGTAAGCAATGGGCAGACACTGCTATGTCTGGCGCACAGCACTTATGCAGAAAACTAGTGTAAAGCAAGATTAGGGGAATATGAAATTAGAAAGGGGTGGAATAGCATGGTTATATGATAATACAAGAGGTAGCGGGCTGTTAGCGGACGCGAGAGCCGGTATGTTAGACACGAGGGTACAACGAAACTGCTACGAGGAATTCGAAATAACGGTTTGTCGGATTTGCGGTAAGATAGAAGAAATGGTAGATCATCTGGTTAGAGAGTGTGAACACTTGGGAGGGACCAGGGATTTAGAATTAGGGGAGGTGCTAGGATTAGGCAAGGATGCAGAAAAGGCACACGTAGAGCTTACGAAACAGAGGCTTTCCCGATGGAAGGTGCTATACACAAAAGGGCAAAAAACAAGGGACTGGAATATAAGTATTTGATAGCTGCAGCGTTATGCGCACCTGATATAAAAGCGCTCTGCTCAGCTGACCGAGCAGAGCGAAATGATCGATGTTTCGGTGAAACCGCTCGAGTGCCCTGCGCCGACTCCGCCGCGGAAAACAGCTCTCGTGGTAGGCGACAACATCGTGAAACCGCTTGGCCCAGCGCTGAGGCGAATTCTACCGAAGAATACGCCGCTCGCAATCCGTTCTGCGGCCAAGATGGACATCGACAGTGTTCTCATCGAAGCGGAAAAAATACATAGATGCCACAAATGGCCCGGTAGCGGTGTTCCTGCAAGCCGGCTACCATGAGTGTATGGAGTTTGAAAGTGACAGATACATCAGTAAAGTCGAAAACTTCTCGGAGAAGCTGATATCAGCACGCCCAGGATCCGAGGTGCACATCCTCTCCGTCCCCCTCTTCGGTCAGGATTGCAAGGTAGCTAACGACGTTCTGACGAGGAAAGCGGCCCAGGACGGTGCTAAGTTCTCGGTGCTCGCCCTCTCAATCTGTCAACGATCGGTCGTCGAGAGTCAGTGCTACAGCTATAAAGGCGAAGTCGCGGATAAAATCGCTTACAACATAGCGAGAAGAATTAAGCCTTTTTTAGGGGTGAGAATCCTGTCGCCCGAGAAGAGCAGGAGTCAAAAGTCTGGAAGTCCGAATGTCAAACCAACATCGACAGCTGCACGCGAGGCTTCGAACAACAGACCCTCCCAGATTAACCGAGCCCCCACGATCAGGCATCATTCCCCCAGCCGGGTCAGTTTCTCGAGAACGACTCAACATGGCCAAGCGGATCCAAAGCGGAGCAATCGTCGATGGGATCGAAACAACGACAAAACGACAACGACACTCAGCGCCCCACGAGCTCCTCCTTTGCCCACGTTAGAAGAATTCGTGAAGCAAGTCTTGGCAACGGTGACGACAGGCCCATCGGCATTCAACGCTCACAGCTATTACAGTGGATCCCGAGGTCGATCGAGCAGCGCACAACGAGGCCGGGCCTCACACAAAAACAAACAATAAGAATTGCACAATGGAACTGCGAGGGAGCTTCTTCGCTAGAGCTCCTCGCCCCCGACGCATTGGATGGACTGGACATCCTAGTGCTGACGGAAACCTGGGCGACCACCCCTTTCGACCTTCCGAGTTTCTATGCAGTGCATTGCCTCGCTGAAAAGCGCAGCGGGCCAGGGCGGCCAAGTGGGGGTACTTCCGTTTTCTATAATCACAAGCTAGGCGACTTCACGACGTGTCTAGCGGAGAATAACGTCATAGCCCTACAAGGCCCGACAATGTCCGTAGTTGCAGCATATGTCCGACCCGCAGATTCGGAGTCTACACTAACTATGGTAGAGAAGCTGGTCAGCGGTCTGGAAGCAGTATCTCCCCTAGCCGGTGCGCCCCTGGTAGTCGCTGGTGACTTCAACGCCCGCCTCGATCAGCCGAACACGAGCCGCACCATAGCCCTCCGAGACACCCTAGCACATTACGGCTGCTGGATAGTCAATTCCAAGGTATCGCCAACATTTTTGGGGTACTCCGGAAGCTCGGTCATCGACGTGTTTGCCACCAACGTGCCCAAAGAAGTGATTACGTATCAAGGAGGAAACAACAAGCTTCGTGAAGGCGCATGCATTCGAGCCCACGTTCCAGTGGCCGTGGACCTCGCGGTTCAGAAAGGGTCAACGAGAACGGCCAGGCGACTTGCCCTCCCACGCCGGCTCAATGTGAATCTGCTCCTAGAACGTGCTCATGAAGTTCTCCCTGTGCCGAACGTGATAGACACGGAGGTGTATGCGCAGCGCCTACTCGAAGTGCTGCACTCTAGTATACAGCCAGTTTCTTTTTCCAAAAAGCACAGGGCATGGTTCGACCACAGCTGTCGGCTTGCTCGCCGAGCCCAGATTACCTTCAGGTTCCTAGCGGAATCGCATCCGGGTTACCATCAGCTGGCCTCGATATTCAGAACAATTTGTAGGAAAACATACGCGACGCAGCGTAAGAGGTACCAGGAGATGCTGGAGGCTCGCCTTATAGCCGACGCAGAGCGTCATCCCTACAGATGGCTGGCCCACCGAGGGAGCACCGCGGCCTGCCCTATCAGCTCGTCAGCCCTCATTAATCACTTCTCGGAAATGTTTGCTTCACGGGACACCATTCCCCGCGAGGTGCCAAACCTAGTCGCCGTGTGGGGTGAATCGACGACATGGCTACGGGACTCCCTCCAGCAGGAGTTCACCGTCGAGGAGGTCCTACGAGGACTTCGAAGTCTCCGCAATAATAAAGCCTCCGGCCCCGACAGAGTACGCAATGAGCATCTAAAATGTGCACTCTTTCTTGCTCCTTGCTGGTCCGCGCTATTCAACGAATGCTTGCGGACGGGCAAGCTCCCAGCAAAGTGGAGGGATGCAAATCTGCTAGTTATACCCAAGGGTAAGGGGGATCCGGCCCTACCGTCATCTTGGCGGGGCATCGCGAAGAAGAGCGTATGCTATAAGCTACTCTCTTGTCTGCTAACATGGAGACTGTGTGACTACCTGGAGGGCGTAGGAGCCATCCCGACCGAGCAGCATGGATTCCGCAGAGATCGCTCGACAGAGACCGCCTGTACGATTCTGATGGAGGACGTTAAGAGGGCGTTAGCCATAGCGATGAACCCACTATATGCAGTCTTCGTCGATTTCAAGGCAGCATTTGATTCGGCGCCTAGAGACATGGTCTTACGCACGTTGGCAGAGGTCGGAGTGCCAGGTAAAGTGCTCAACCTTCTCGCGGCCATCCTACAGGAGAACAGAGTAACCATCGAGGATGGTGTCGCCGAACTCGAACCTTTTGCCCAGACAACAGGCCTAGCTCAGGGTGACAACCTGAGCCCTCTCCTGTTCTCTGTCCTACTGAAGGACCTGCCCTCCCAAATAAGAGGCCCTAGAAATCTAGTCAAAGTTATCTTGTACGCGGACGACTTGGTCATATATGGTCCAAGCAGGTTTCAGGTACAGCAAGCCTTAGCCCGTCTTTACGTCGCTGTAAATGCTTTAGGTCTAACGGTAAACCAGAGAAAGACAGAAGCAATGAAATTCAGGAGGGGCGGCAGGATCACTGGCACTGACACCTTGCGATACGCCAGTGTACCGCTCGCGTACGTAAATAGGTTCCCATACCTAGGGCTACTGTTTTCTTATAACGGACGCAGCTTCACCGCACACATCGCCGAGAGGTGCAGGAAGGCAGTGACCGCCGTATGGGCAATAAAATCGCCGCAGTTATTGTCACTCGGAACCGCCTTGAGACTGTTCGATCTCAAAATAGCCCCGATCGCGTCGTATGGGATACGTGTCATTTGGGAGGACCTCACGGCGCAAAACCTCGAACAGCTTAACCGTGTTAAGGCCTCCTTTCTCAAGAGGGCCCTGGGCTTACACATCTCGACCCGGAACCGCCTAGTATATCTCTTAGCAGACACACCGCTGTTCATCGAAGATCTGCGGCACCGCTTCGATCTGTCAACGACGACGGCTTTCAAGGACAACCTCGAATGCTGGGAGATAAAGTTCGCGGATATCGATGATAAATTCTTCGAAACTGGAGCTATGACACGTAACGAATGGAGAGGGGCGTATCGTTACAACCGTCACGTCGTAACCCGCTATGCCGTACACGGCTTTCATCATAAACTGTGTATCGTGCGGGACTTCCACGAACCAGATGAGCATTGCAGGTGCTCCAGATGCGAAGCACACTGTGGAAGATACCACGCCGCTTCCTGTGCTCTGGTCCCTTCCCTAGGTAGCCTGACTGACCCGATCTTAAAATATTCGCGATGAGCACTTTCTAGTCTATTTTCATATAGGAGAAAATTGGGTTGTAGCCATATAGTCCGTGTAGTATATACTTATATACCGGATGTCTTGTGGGCTCAACCCCCAATGTGACACGACCATGCCCAATGGTGCAATTTTAGCCGCTATTGTATACAGTGAAGAGATATATATATATATTTGTGTTTATACTACCTGGCAAAGGTGAATAAATGTTTGAATTGATATAAAAGGGTGATATGTGTACATACACTTATCAAGCGAATACAGCAATCAATATATATATATATATATATATATATATATATATGGCACGATACTAGCACTCGTAGTACACAAGGTGTAGCACACTTTTAAAAATGGTAACGTTACACACCATACCAAAAATGCCTTAAAAATAGTATATGTATATATATATATATATATATATATATATATATATATATATATATATATATATATATATATATATATATATAGTGGCGATGTCTTGAGTGGTTATCACACTGGTTTAAAGCGGGGTATGGCCATGATGCAATCATGAAGAGCAGACCACTGAAAGCGATTTTGATAATCGGCTTCGATTGAACGCGACCTATTGCGAACGAAGAGAAGCATGGAAAAAGTACAAGGAGAAGGGCATGACGGTTGCTCATGAATGGCTCTGAAAACGTGTGGACAGTCGTAAGAGAGAATGCTAAATGTTAAAGATCCTCCAGAGAAACCTAAATCGCTCGAGGTGACAACACGCGAGCATGACGGCGGTCTTTGGCGGCTGCTTGAGTTGAATGTAGCAATCGTTAGGCGGAAGAGAGGCTGGATATCCGATACGGAGGTAGGCATCGCCATATGGCAGACAGGTTCCAAATAGAGTTTGGCAGGTAGGGACAGGACGCCAGATCAGAAGTTCGGCTGGGTCGAGATGGATCGAGTGACAGTCTTCTACAGCCACTATTTCTCATTCAATAAGGTCCTGGGGGAGCTTGAAGGCTCCCTAGCGAAACAATACATATATATATATATATATATATATATATATATATATATATATATATATATATATATATATATATATATAGGAGAAGCACACCGAGAGCGTGAATGGTCAGGGGCAAGGGACTAGTTATTACCGAGGACTTCAATGGCGCGAGCACGGCATAGGGGATCCGGCACACAAGAGGGCCCATATTGTACAGGAATGGACAGTCGAACGTAGCATGTTAGTAGTCCATAACGTAGAGACTTCTACTTTCTCCAGAGGAGACTAGGTGGCTTTTATGCACCTCACTCTGGTGGACGAATCGGTATCTCATATCATAGGGGAATGACGCGTTGCGGAGAAGGAGGAAAGCATAAGTTCTCACATATACATTTGGTTTGAGCTACGAATATCCAATTCACACATCTACAGGTAAGCGCTGCTAGGTGCGGGAACTCGAGATGGGGATTCTGAAGAATGAATTAGACAAAGGTTATAGCCGGCTGGCGCAGAACCAGGTGAACGAGCACCAGCTCGCTGCTGTGCTCACTGCAACATGCAAAATAAGGCGCCAGCAGAAAAAATCATAGTTTTTTATACTAGGTCATCTCCGAGGTATCTCTCTTACTCCTTTTCCGGTACAACCCTGAAGGGGCAACGAGAAGTTCGACACGGTGGCTCTGGTGATTATTTGGGAGATTTGCTAGAGGAGGTTGAACTGGATAGAAAAGGGCGTCCCCCGACAGTATACCCACATGGGTCGCCAAACTTTTTGTTAAGGGGTGACCTAAGGTCTTCTAGAAATGTTACCCAGGTTATGGAAGACGACAGGCTTAGTCCTCATCTCTAAAACTGAAAATTGAACAGGTGCCTTGGGTTAAATGCGCATATGCATTCTCTACAACTTGGAAAAATAAGTCTTAACATCGTTCTGAAAACAGGGTCAGAGAACAAACAGACTGTCAAAACCTTAAACGCGCTTAAGTAGAAGGGAACGTCGACGCACTTTGATGTTGAATGTTCTCAATCTACTAGGGTAAAGAAAATCTAGTTGCTTAGAGGCAAGGTTACAGAATTAATGCCTAAATCTCACAGAATTCAATTTTGGGACTTGTCCTCTAGAACTTAGACTATGACGAAGTGCTAGACATCAACGGCTACCTAGGAGAACCTGATCGGTTGGACTTTGTAGACGATCAAAGCAACCCTTCAAGACACGGCCAACAAATTCTCAGCAATGGGTGCCCAGTGGATGAACCGCAATCATGTGGACAATCATCCAGACCGCGAGGTCGGACAGGCTCGGGGGGGGGGGCACACTCGGGAGAACCTGAGAACGAGAAGTCCATGAAGGTGGGGGGTGGAAGGGAAAAAAGAATCGCACTTTTAAGGTCTTGACGCACCTCCTCAGGTCGGTGCATATTTTGGCATAAATAGGGGGATAAACACACTATCTAGTTGCATGTAGATATGCACGCCAGCCAGAGCTGAATCAAAGAGAATGGCAGAACCGCCCTTTCCACGACGAAATGCCAAGTAGAGAGAAATGCGGTTGTAGTGGGTTTGTGAGTTTCACACTAGTCACGCAGCCAGGTAGGGTCGTATGCACATCATGCACCCCCAAAACCTACCAAAGCAAAACAATTAAAGTTCAAAAATGACTACAAACGTCAACAAGAGTGTTGACATTCTATATTTAAAAAATGCTCATGCTTTATATCAGCAGTGGTTAATTTATTTAAACTAATATCAATGCACACTACAAGTTCTGTATACACTACACTGTATACACGAACAATAAGGCACACGCCTATTGAAACGCACGTATATACTCTCGCTCGAAGAGCTATTATTACTCAAGACTATCTTCAGTGGTCCTGTTTAAGGCGAGACGCTATATCAGCCGCGCGTATCGAGGAACATAACCTATGCTCACGTTAAAATGAATGATAAATAATAGAGTTAGAGTTGTTAGCACGCTCCCCATATACACTGTTTGCAGCTTATGTACGTACGTAAGCCAGCTGTTTCGAGAGATGCTGAATCTCTTTCCTCTACCGCTCTATCGTCGTCTAAATTTGTCTTTATTCAAAGTGATTTCTATTTTTCGAAAACGGCGCCGTCCGCCTGTTGAAGTCCTGCGCAATAGAAGACGACATGAAAGTATAAACCCAACTACGACCTGATCATGCTGAATCGATTGTATAAGCTGGTCGCATCGTGCCAGCAACAGACCTCGCAGACTCAATACCTTTTCGTCCTTTTCGTTGCCATTCCTTGCCCCTTTGTCTTTTCTTTCCCCCGTCTCTCACTCTATTCCGTTCTTGGTGGTAACTGTTACAGAAAACTCGAAAGCATTCTCCTTTCTGATAGAATCAGATCTGTCAATCTGTCTCTCTGTGTGTTGGATTCGTTTTTACAGCGTCACGATACGTATGCGCCATGCCAACCAGAAATGCATCAAAATCTGTTCATACTTTCGTGAGGTTCTGAAGCACATTTGACTACGATCTAGGAACATTTCAAGTGTTCGCTTGAGTCCGTTTTTGTATTCAATCAGCTTATTCGACTAAACGTTTCTTGAGGGCAAACATAGATTATTCTCTATGAGATATCGTACCGACGTCAACAACGAATGTTAACGCCTGACGGCTGTTTTGCCTCCAGGCAACGTCTCACTAAATCCCTTGCGTCTACACGAACGAAGTATGACAAAAGAGAAAGGCCAACAAAAGGACCTAAAAGGTTTTTCTTCTTGCACGTGTGCTGATTCGTATGCTCACTCTATCCCTTTCGAATCCCTTTAGATACCTGGTCGACATCCGATTCATTGTTGTCAGAATGTAAGCAGTCTCCTCGAAGCAGGTACGTGCGTTCGCCGTTGTATATTATAAAACTTGGATTGAAGCACGCCTTCACGTGCGACCGTGTCCGCGTTCAGTATATCTACATACATTTCTTCTATGAAGGGCTGCTGGTTCGCTGCAATCCTTCACGCGCAAACAAATAGATTGGTCGTGCATTTGTCGAGTCATCAGACGACGGGTTACATCGAACGCGCACGTTTTCGTGTACTGCAGATCTTCTCAGTCTTCGCTGAACATGGCAGGATGTCTGAGAGATTATTTCTGCAACTGACAACCAATATTTGTCAATGGCACATTGGCTGCGGTCGTTCTCGGGTTGGAATAGGAAAATTATTGGGCAGCCTAGTTGGGAATCGAGTAACCTAGCGATATCGATTCCCACGTGTTGGTCGAAGTCGAATCCAAGAACCGTAAACCAGACCTACTTTCCTTACGCATTCCTTGATCTAGCGGCTTCTAGTGTTTCGGCAATGCGTATGAGCTTTTCTCCTGTCTACCGGAGCATGGCCGCTCTGCGACAGCCATGAAAATTTCATTAGGCGTATTAACCGATAAGCATTAAACCTACACCACCGAGAGTGCGGTAGGAGCAGTGCTGTACCCCCCTAGGTTCGATTAGTGGCAATCCGACGCTATGCAGCGAATCGAAAGGATGGCGACAGCAAATCTGCTGGAACGCCCTCTAATGGCGCAGTACCTGATAGCGTTCGTCCCTATCTATCAACAATGATTCGACTATGGTGAGTCTGCTTCGTAATATGTGTTTGCATGAACGACATACGCATACACCTTGCGGGCCGACATTAGATAACCGTGATTAACGTAGTGAATAAATTAAAAAAAAAATATCAAGCACTGTTTGGTTCACCATATTTTGGTAGGGGTCCTCTTTAGCAACATATGTTGGTATGGGTCTTCTTTGTACGGTTGTTCATTTGCACATTGGAGAACCGGCCAGTAAGATTTGAATTCGAAAAATAACATTGGAGAAACGGCCAGTAAAATTTGAGTTAAGATAACACCATTGTATACAGATATATAATTTATATACACAACTAGGCACGTTTGGATCATTAATAATAATAATAATAATAATAATAATAATAATAATAATAATAATAATAATAATAATAATAATAATACGTGTACGGAATACATATAATATATATGCATGCGCGTCTGGTTATGGGCAGCGTTATTTTCGTCATAGCTGACTTATGTATCTTTTGAAAACTGCGTGTACATGTTTACATTCGGTAGCATATATATATATATATATATATATATATATATATATATATATATATATATATATATATATATATAACAAATTAAGACGGATTACAAAAGGTGCTTTCATATGAAGTCCTTCTGGCACGTCTTGAACGTTTACAACTTGCAAATCCGCCAATTTGTTTGAGCCGGTTGTTGTACGTTGTTCACGATTCGTCACGTGTCCTTAGTTTGCAACTGTCAGCCATGCATCCTTGCGTCCTCTAAACTTCCCGGGATGACCCTCAGCCAAGATTTAACGTCTACGGTACTGTTTTTCGCATTGTTTCATAGACGTACCCCCATAAATATAAATGTGCAACGGTGGGGTCCTCTGGTTGGGGTGAACATGCCGCTGCTTCTTCGTTGTTTTTTCGGCTCATCTTAAATACGCAGACGTGAGCCCTTCCCCTCCCCCCCCCCCGATGTTGATGCGTGCATGCGAGTTTTGT